>SNQJ01S0012564.1:18268-56687 GCA_010110895.2 Picea sitchensis | reverse complement strand
CATTATCATACATATGAGCACCAACTCATAATGAGGCTACAACCTCTGTTTTGCAAGCTGCAACTTGCTGAGAGCACCAACTCTCTGTTTTCTCTAGCACGCACTAGAAGGAAGCACCAACTCCTTGGTTTCTCTAGCACCAACTAGAAGGAAGCACCAACTCCCTGAGTGTTTCCAGAACCAACTAGATGGAAGCACCAACTTCCAATCATACAGGCACCAACCTGTATAACAGAGAACGAGAGTTCTCCCTTGCACCACCCTGCCACCCTATTTTCTCTAGATGCAACTAGATGGAAGCTACAACTCCCTGTGTTCAAGCACCCACTTGAACCTCTGAGGACCACAGTCCTCGTGAGCACCTCCCAACCACCCTGAAATATTAATATTTTCTACTGAAACTTATTATAGTGATAATATGTTCAACAATGGCTTACCAGACTCATTACTGTTCTGCTGCATTTCTTTACTCTGTTTGCCTCATTGCCTTCCTGCACACATCACTTGTGCTATCTATTCTTCTTATTTTTATGCTCTGTGTGCCATGTCAATTCACTGCACAGTTCCTCTTCTGTGCATTGCTACTTCTGCACTCTGCCTTCTTGCTCACACTTCAATCCTTCTACACAGCGACCACCGCAATTCCAACAGCAACAACAACCATTCTCTTCTCTGTACCGTGTATATATAGCTTCTGTGCATCTTGTGCATGTAATATTCGCCATTCCTCTGCATGCTCATGCCACGCCAATCTTCTCCACCTCTCGAGTGATATGCGTGATCATCATCGTAACTCTTCAGCTTCTCTGGCCGTTTTCCCACGCGTTCAGCATCACTGGATGTTATGTTGAGATTACTCAGCCTCTCTGGCAGTTGAGACTCTTCGTCTTCTCTGTGACAGTCGAGCTCACTTTCTCTGTTTCAGTTACAGGCTTCCACGCTCATACATCTATCAATCCCTTCTAAGAATAGTCTTCCTTCACTTGGATGAATCTTGGAGACTCTTCATCTCCTCTGGCGATCACACAGGGGTCTCTTCGAATTCTCTACCAAACGCCATCAATGGTTTCTGGCAGTTTCAATGTGTCGTGCATCAATAGCCCTCTAATCAACACTTGATCTGATGGTTCAGATTACATCGCTATTTCATATATCGCGATATCAGGATTCCTGATGTCATTAATCTTTGACATGTCCAACTCTCGATCCTCGATGCCTCTTCATTGACTGGAATCAACGGTCCAGATCAAATCTTGATATGACGACTTATATTTCATCGTGATTTCACATATCGCAATATCGAAATTCCTGATGTCAATAATCTTTGACATGTCCAACTCTCGATCCCCAATGCCTCTCCATTGAATGGAATCAACGGTCCAGAGCAAAGCTTGATCTGACGGCGCAAATTGCATCATGATTTCAAATATCGCGATGTCGGAATTCCTGATGTCAATAATCTTTGACATGTCCAACTCTCGATCCCTGAAACTCTGACAAGGTGTCCATCTGCTGACATCACACATGGATTGACATGTGTTGAATACTGCCACGTGTCACTCTGATTCGTGACTCACATGTGCCTGAAATGTTGAATCAGTCTGACATTTGTCATTACCTGGTTGTGCCACATGTCGCTAGCTTACATGGTCTGCTGACGTGAGTTGGGTCGATGGTCTAGATCACATCTTGATCTGATGGTTCAGGTTCAGTTGGGATTTCACACATCGCGATTTCGGGATTCTCGATGTCAATATTCTTTGACATCTACAACTCTCGATCCTCGAAACTCCGATCAATGGTTCAGATGTGATCTTGATTTGATGGCTCAGATTACGTCAGGATTTTCATATCGAGAAATTGGGATTCCTGTTGCATTGTTTCTTTGACATTTCCGACACGCGATCCTCGAAACTCCGATCAACGGTTCAGATGTGATCTTCATTTGACGGCTCAGATTACGCTGGGATTTTCCATATCGAGAAATCGGGATTCCCGTTGCATTATTTCTTTGAAATTTCAAACACGCGATCCTCGAAACTTCGATCAACGGTTCATATGTGATCTTCATTTGACGGCTCAGATTACTTCGAGATTTTTCATATCGATACTACGCTCACTTCTCCTTGCACTTTAAAGAATGTGCATGTTTTCCTCGATCCAATGGTGGTCGGACCTTGCACTTAGATCTGACGCCTGAGATCTTTTCTCCTCTTCAGCGCCCTCTTCTTGTCTTTCTTCAGATCTGACGGCCCTCATGTTGTCGAGAATTTTGGATGGGATCCAACGATTAGAAATGATTCTCGGGCCTTCAATCATTCGATCTTCCTGGACTTATCTTCTCTTTGCCTGTTGATCATCACTGTTGTACTCAAGCCATCATTACTGTTGTACTTGCCATCAATGACAAGCTTACGCTACTTGTAAAACATACCAAACACCCTCTGCACTATCTCTTTTGATCTTATCGAGGTTTCTCTGTAGCATCTTCCCAAATTACTTCTGGTGCCCATCTATTACATTCTTCCTGTACTCATGCCATATTCATTGTTGTACTTGCCATCAATGAAAAGCATATGCTACCTGTTAAACATTTCCAACAAGCTCAACATTGGCAGTCACAAAAGATATTTTGAAGCCCGACTTAACTTAGCGCCTAATTTTACCTTTTGAGGCATGCTTGAACCTAGTGTTGGAATTACCCTTTGAGGTACGTTTGGATAATCACAAGCAGAGAGGGAGTTTCCATTACGACTCTGGAATGCGACTAGTCTAGATAGTCATTAGGTTAAGTTATAGAGTAGACAAGTAGCCAGGGGGAACCCTAATATCCCTTTGAGATAAATAGAGGTTTTGTATGCCCAAATGAGGTTGGTTAGCAAGTATATGTTAGCTGGAAGTTAGCAGGAAATTATAGTTTTTAGTTGTTGTTTTTTATTTGAGTTTTAATCATTTTTCACTTATGAATAGAACAAAGGAAAATTGATCCAATGTATGGTGTGAACATTGTTTTTCAATTATCTGTATTGTGTTTTCATTAGTGAGTGAATGAATTTTAGTTAGATTAAATGGAACTATGAATGCGAGTATAAGTTTTGATTGTTTCTCTTCTATAGAAGGAGTGCAAGGAGTGCACATAGATATGCAAGGAGTGTGTTGACGGGATCTATCTCAGTCCCAAATATCAGAAGAGATAACATGAAACTTTCCCTTTGCAAGGAGTGCAAAGAGACTGGTGCAAGGTGTACATAGTCATACGCAAGAACCCAAAACCTTGCACGAAGATCTGGTGCAAGGAGTGCACAGATCCGAGATTTGACTGAGGGTTGAAGGGGCTCTATAAGAAGCTGGAGAACCAAAAATAGAGGATGCAAAGAGGGCGAGAGGAATTTCTCTTCGAGAAATCCCAAGGATATGAGTTATCAACATCCTTGAGGCACAAGGAGTGCGCAAGAGACGAAGTCTTCACAAGGCCAAGTTCAGAGGGGAATAATGGTTTTTATAAGTGTTGAAGATATACAAGAGGCGGACTCATCAAAGGAACAAAGGTTATAAACCTTTGAACACCCAGAAAATCTTCTAAGTCTGAGGAAGGTGTAAGCACAAGGGGGAAAATATCTCAATCGTTCGATCTGAATGCTAGAGAATTAGAATCATCCATCCAGGAGGATGTGTGGTGAACAATAAACATTTCACTGACTCGCGCTAGGGAGAATTCAAGGGTCAAGTCGTAAGAACTCATAAGACGTGAAATCATTACTCGATTTGATCCGTTGGATCAAGGGGAAATCTGGACCGTTGGTTGTCCAAGATGAAATTTTAGCATTTCTGGGATCAAGAGATCTAGGGTGACAAGTATTTCGACTTTGTGATTCACAAAGTCCCAAAGTTATCATGATTGTTTGATCAAGGGAGGGTCTGTATCGTCAGATCCACACCATCGACATTTCTGCGATCGGGAGAATGAGTGAGCAGACTTCGTGAGGCATGAAGGCATGAAACGTGAAATGATGATTTGATCACAGTCGTCGATCAAGGGGAGATCTATATAGTATATCTCGAGTCATCACAATTTCATCCATTAGGTGAACGGAGGTGGAAATTCTCCTAAGGTTGCGAAACACAAAATGTTTATTTGATCATAGTCGTCAATCAAGGGGAGATCTAGACCGTAGATCTTGGGTCATCATGATTTCGACCATTGAGTGAACAGAGGTAGTAGTGCTCTTATATTCATGAAATGTGAAATCGCAATGAGCCTTTTTGTCAAGCGTGTGGTCACCACTAGTTGTCAAAAGAGAGAAAGGGCTTAGCAGAGAGGAGCTAACACCTGATTGGAACTGAGATTTGAACAATGCCCAGGAGAGAGGCTGCGGATCTCATGCGACTTGCACACTCAGGGGAAATACCTGTGTCAGTGAGTTTCAGGTCTAGCAGAGACCCAAAGAGTAAATCATAATTAGTTTCTTGATCGATCCTAGATCGAGAGGTCACACAACCCTTAGGAGAGAAGGGGGGTCTACATCAGGTGCTATCAGAGAATAAATTCTTCATCTGTAGACTTCAGGCGAAAGAGAAAGAGAAAAGGAGGAGACATAGAACTCAAAGTTGTACTTTGTGTGTGATAGACAGTCAACACAATATCGCTAAGGAGACGAGGAGAGGCACCTTTAGCCAGTCGTTCTGTAGAGAGGGAGATGTGAGAGATTCGTGCAGTATTGGAAACAATGGAAGCAACACAGAGAAGAGCACCTGATGCAGGAGACATCAATGATGCAGAAAGTGAAGAGGTTGAGGTTGAAGAAGCTGGAGGAGAGGATGTTGTAGAAGAATGCTTATTGAGAGAAGTTACTAGATTGGGAGGCATAGATAAGATAGAGGTTCCCATGTATGAGGGAAATTTATATGCTGAAGAAATATTGGATTGGATAATATCCATGGACAAGCATTTTGACTATGAAGATGTCGATGAAGAGAGAAAGGTGAAATAGGCAGTCACTAGGCTAAAAGGGCATGCAACACTGTGGTGGGACGAACTGTAGGCTAAGAGGAGAAGTAAAGGAAAACAAAGGATAAAGAGTTGGGACATAATGGTATCCAAGTTGAAGGCTAAGTTCATACCCAAAGACTATTAGATCAACCTGTTCAGGAAGTTAGAGAACCTGAGACAGAAGGGGATGGTGGTTAAGGAGTACACCGAGAAGTTCTACATACTGAACATCAAAACTGGACAGAGGGAGAGAGATGAAGAAAATTTTTCCATATATATAAATGGCTTGAGATATGAAATCCAGGATGATATCAGTATGATGTCAGTAAGGATCGTGGAGGATGATTATCAGTTTGCACTGAAGGTAGAGGAGAAGTTGGCCAGAAAACAAAGCCAATGGGGAAAAGGTAAAAGCTTAGTCCCAAGAAAAATCAAGGGATTTAACCATGATAGAACACATCAGTCTAAGGATGAGGCTAAGAAACCATATAGTCACTTAGAAAGAAGAGGAATCTCCCGAGAAAGACAGGGTGGTGGAAGAAATTCTTCCAGAGGAAGAGGAAGAAGAGGAGGAGGAGATGTAATATGTTATGCATATGGAAAGACATGACACATGTCTTAGGAATTCCCAAAGAAAAATAAGGAAGGAGGAGGTGAGGCTCACATTTCAGAAGCCGAACGAAGATATGTTGAAGCAGAAGGAGGAGAGGATGGAAGGTCCCTGATGTTGAGGAATGTTCTCTTCAAACCAGAGGCATAAATTGAGAAGCCAGTGCAGAGAAACAATCTCTTCAAGATAGCCTACCAGACTAAGGACAGATTATGCAAGGTGATCATTGATAGTGGGAGCACTGACAACCTAGTATCCACATATATGGTGGAGAAATTGGAGCTGAAGACAACTGCACACCCAAATCCATACAAGGTCTCATGGTTTCAAAAAGGACACCATGTAATGATTACTAAACAATGCCTAGTTGAAATTAAGATAGGAGGTTATAAAGATGAAATCCTATGTGATGTAATTCCCATGGACATATGCCATATTCTGTTGGGAAGACCGTGGCAGTTTGACAGGAATGTCATTCATGATGGGAGGAAAATTACACATACATTGGACAATAATGGTAGAACACATATGTTAATGCCAATAAAAGAGAAGAAAGTGAAAGAGGAAGCCAACACCAACATATTTCTCATGAGTGGGAAGGAACTCCTGAAAGAATTCAAGGAAGAAGAGGAGATGCAGTTTGTTGTGGTAAGGAAACCCAAAGTTATCCTTACAAGTACATCAATGGATGATTTTCCTAAGGAATTTCAGGAGCTACTAGATAATTTTGCTGATATACTGGTCGATGAGCTATGATGAAGGAGCATCGCTAGCAACAAGCGAGCGCAGGGGCGGAAGACAACTGGGATGAGTGCCAACACATTTCATCATGTTGCAAAAGTGTTTTGGAATGTTTTTGAAATATTAATGTAATAAGGTGTACCTTGCATTTATATTTTGGAGGATGTAAATAGATCATGAGTGATTTGCTCTCATCTGTAGGATGTAGAGGCTTTTATGCACAGTTAATGAAAGTAGGTAGATTTAAATTCCAGATTAGACAGTTTTAGGAGCTGGAGGGAAAACAACTATAGAAACCCTCATTTTTTGTATCATTGTATCAATCAAAGATTGGATGATTAAGCACATTAGCATAGAGAAGAAGCAGAGAGTTGTGGAGAAGAAACCATGTACAGAAGTTCAAAAATTAATATATGAAGCTTTGATTCAGACTCATGGTGTTATAATGCTTTTTGTGTATACATGTTGAATGATATGATTATGGTTGTTTTACTCTTTCTGTTGTGAATTTTTTGTTATGCTATGTATGTATGATTTCATGTTAAGTGTTTGAAGTCTGAGAGAGTAAGGGAATGAGTTTTAATTGTTTCTCTTCTTGAGTAAGAGTTCCTGCATGGAGTGCAGTGAAACCTCTGCAAGGAGTGCGTTGACGGGGTTCAGAGTTCATCTCTGAAAGCTCAGGAGGGATACCATTGTTTCAATTCTAGTAGAAGTGAAAGACAAGAACATAAGCCATGCAATGTGTTCGTAGGCTGGTCGATACTTTAGAACTTATAAAATAAGGCTAAGATATCAAAGGACTATTGTTGCAGAGGAAGTGCACAGAGTCGGGAATTCAAATACTCAAAAGTATTTGAAGGATTTTTGCAAGGAGTGCGTGCAGGAGTCTTCTTGAAGACCTGATTTTACGAAGAAAGATTAGAAGGACTAGGGCCTTGGAATCGTTCAAGAGAAAGCAGGAAGCGTAGGTAGTTGTGTAGAGGTAAAATGCTATATGAGGATCACATGTTTGATTTGAGCCGGAGGTTCTTTGAAGAGGAGATTGAACGGTTAGAATTCTCTGTGGAGAATCCCCGAAATCACAAGGATCGTAGGATCTAGGGAGTTGCAGGGTGGTTAAAGGAGAGAAATCTTTCCACTCTAGGATCCAAAATCAACGTGGACCGTTGATCATGAATTGCACCAAGTCGTCGGATCATTTCAAAAATTCGGGAGTCAGGAGATGGAGGAGACAGTGCTTTGGGAGCGAAAGTCCTGAAAACCCAAAAGAGCGACAAGTGGTAGGAGTCTACATCAGAGACATGAAGTGGTCGAGTGGATAGGTGGCATGTCTTTATTGAAAGGTGGAGTCAAACCTTGTTGACTATTTCGGGGTTCGGAGGTTAGAGAATTGGGATTTTTTCATTTGGATTCATGAAATTGCGAAGTACGAAATCCCGATGAGGTGACAATTCCATTGTGGGACCAACATTTGATAGCATGTCGGGATTTGACATTTTGGCATATGCGAGGATAAGGGATTGGAACTCTTGTTCCGAGATTCCCGAAATCGTGAAACACAATAATAATTTTGGCAAATTGGCATTTCGGGTTTCAGCAGTTGGAGAGTTGAGAAACTCGGAAGGAGAAGTCGCGAAACCTGAAGTCCCGAAGTGGAAAAGATGTGATCATATTGTTGATCGGAAGATTTGGGTTGATTCTTCATGTTTGATCACGCAGGAACACCCATAAGGACCCGTGGACACACTGTTGTGTGTGTAAGGTGTTTCCCGAGGGGAAACAAAGAGTCAATTAGACTCGAAGGGCAGATTAGAATGATCCTGCGCGGACCTTAAACCTGAGGGTTTGGGGGTCTGCGTCAGTTGTGGTATCAGAGCCTAGAAAGATTTCTTTGCTTTCTGTAGTAGGGAAGAGAGGAATTTTTCAGCCATGCTGCTAAGAAGAAGAGATGGGAAAATACCTGACCCACTAGAGGAAAGGGAAATTCCGAGAAGAAGAGATAGATAATTACCTGATCTGGCAAGGGAAAGAGAGATGCGTGAATTGTGTGCCAAGCTTGATGCCATGGAAACAGAAAAGAGGCACACAGTCAGTATTGGATATATCAGCGAATCTGAAAGTGAAAATGAAGATGAAAACAAAGAAGTTGCAGCTGAAGATGCAGCAGAAGAACACCTATTCAGGGTTGTTGCAAGGATAGGTGCTAGAGCAAAAATGGACATTCTAGTATATGAAGGAAACCTGGATGTTGAATCGCTTCTAGACTGGATTAGATCTCTGGATAAGTATTTTGACTATGAAGATGTCGAGGAAGACAAGAAGGTCAAACACGTTGTCACCAGACTTAAAGAACATGCAACATTGTGGTGGGATGAACTGCAGGTTGACAGATGCTGCAAAGGCAAGCAGAAAATCAAAATCTGGGATAGAATGGTCGCAAAGATGAAAGCCAAATTTATACCCAGGGATTATCAAATTACTCTGTTTCGGAGAATGCAAAATTTGAGACAGAAGCTGATTTCAGTGAAAGAATACACTGAAGAGTTCTACAGGATAAACATTAGAGCAAGTCATTGGGAAAGTGATGATGAAAAGGTTGCTAGGTACATGAATGGTCTACGATATGACATATAGGACAAGATGAGGATGATGACCCTTTGAAATGTGAAGGATGCTTATCAAATGGCTTCGAAAGCCGAAGAAAAGCTGAGCCGAAAGCAAGGTCAGAGAGGCCAAGGCAGAATTCAAGCTAGAGGCAAAACAATTGCCCAGGACAAGAATCAGAAACCTAAGGAAGAGTGGAAGAAACCTCAAACTCAAACTGAGAGAGGTGGAAGCTCACAGAGAGGAAAGTATGCTGATAAAAATACTTTTCCTCGAACCATAGGAAGAGGAAGAGGCAGAGGTGGAGAAATAAAATGCTTTACCTATGGAAAAAATGGACATAAATTCTATGAATGCCCAGATAAAAAGAAAGAAGGTGGTGAAACTCACATTTCCGAAGCACAAGGATGGAATGTTGAGGCAGAAGATGCTGAGGGAGGAAGATCATTGATGATGAGAAAAGTTCTCTTAACGCCAGAGGAAGAGGCAAAGAACCCAGTCCAAAGGAATAGACTTTTTTAGACTACTTGCAAGACCAAAGATAAGGTATGCAAAGTCATCATGGACAGTGGTAGCACAGATAATCTTGTTTCTATAGAGATGGTAGAAAATATGGAGCTGGAGACTATCGTACATCCAAGCCCATACAGAGTTTCATGGCTATAAAAAGGACATTAGGTAAATGTCACTAAATAATGTTTAGTTGAATTTAAAATAGGAGGATATAAAGATGAAATATTGTGTGATGTCTTTCCCATGGATGTTTGTCATCTATTGCTAGGTAGACCATGGCAATATGACATAAATGTGGTTCATGATGGGAGAAATAACACATACACCCTGGAGAAGAATGGGAGAACTCACATGTTGTTGTTGATTAAGGATAAAGAGGTGAAACCAGAGGTAAGCAACACTATACTTCTCATGAGTGGGAAGGAAATTCTTAAGGAGGTTAAGAAGACGGAAGATACACAATTCATTGTGGTCAGGAAGCCTAGAATTGTTTTAACCAATACAAGGGTAGATGATTTACCAGAGGAAATCCAGGAGCTACTGGAAGAGTTTGTTGATATAGTAGTGGATGAACTACCTCATTCATTGCCACTGATCAGAAGTATAAGTCATCACATTGATCCTATACCTGGAGCTAGTTTACCAAACAAAGTCGTGTACAGCTTGATGCCACAAGAGAACGAAGAAGTCAAGAGACAGGTCTAGGATTTAATGGATAAGGGATTGGTTAGAGAAATCTTGAGTCCATGCTTTGTTCCAACAA
This sequence comes from Picea sitchensis, assembly GCA_010110895.2. Classification (NCBI taxonomy): domain Eukaryota; kingdom Viridiplantae; phylum Streptophyta; class Pinopsida; order Pinales; family Pinaceae; genus Picea; species Picea sitchensis. Next base: position 46,466 of record SNQJ01S0012564.1, on the reverse strand, counting down.
TGCTCATCCCAAATAAAGATGGAGGTTGGAGAATGTTTATAGACTCAAGAGCGATCAACAAGATTACCATCATATACAGATTTCCATTGCCAAGGATGGATGATTTGATGGATTGTTTGAGTGGAGCAATTTTTTTTCAAAAATTGATTTGAAATGCGGGTATCATCAAATCCGAATAAGAGAAGGTGATGAATGGAAGACAACATTTAGAACGAATGAAGGGATGTATGAATGGCTTGTTATGCCATTTGGCTTAACAAATGTGCCTAGTACTTTCATGAGGTTGATGAACGAAGTCTTGAAGGAGTTTATAGGGAAATTCGTCATTGTATATCTTGACGATATACTGATTTTCAGTAGAACAAAAACAGAGTACTTGAAGCATTTGGCTACGGTGATGAAGAGATTACAGCAAGAGAAGTTGCTGATAAATATGAAGAAATCATCATTCATGAAGAAAGAGCTCATTTATTTGGGGTTCATTATCTCTGCAGATAAGATGAAAATGGATCCAGATAAAGTGGAGGTGATTAAGAGTTGGCCATCGCCGAAGAGTATATTTGAAGTTAGAAGCTTTCATGGATTAGCTAGTTTCTACAGGAAAATTATTAGAAATTTCAGTGGAATTAGCGCACCGAGGATGGACACGGTGAAGAAAAGACATAAATCTTTTCACTGGACACAAAAAGAAGAAAAAAGTTTCAATTTGTTGAAAAGGAAGATTACTGAACAACCAATTCTGGTGTTGCCAGATTTCAGTAAGATGTTTCAGGTCAGGTGTGACGCTAGTGGATTTGCAATTGGAGTGGTCTTGATCCAGGATGACAGGCCGGTTGCATACTTCAGCGAAAAACTAAATGAAGCAAAGATTAAATATTCAACATATGACAAGGAATTCTATGCGGTCATACAAGCGCTGAAGAAATGGAGATATTATTTGGTTCCTAAAGAGTTTGTTTTGTACAACGACAATCATGCTTTGCAATTTGTGACTCAACAGGATAAGTTGAACCAAAAGCATGCAAAATGGGTTGAATACATGCAAAATTTTACTTTTGTAATTAAACATATTTCTGGAACTGCTAACAAAGTTGTTGATGCTTTGAGCAGAAAATGTTTGCTTATGCATGAATTTAGAGTCAAAACTTTAGGTTTTGATAACCTTAGGGACATGTATAAAGATGATCTAGATTTCAAAGAGGCGTATGAGGCATCTGAGAATCCAATTATCAGGGACAGAAGCCAAGGGAATGACTATATGATCCAGGATGGATGATTATTCAGGGGAAATCAGTTATGTATTCCAAAATGCTCCATGAGGGAGAATCTGCTGAAAGAAAAACATAGTGGAGGATTTGCCAGACATTTCGGTCATGAAAAAACATTCTCAAAGTTGAGTGGCTCATATTTTTGGCCAGGGATGAGGACAGATTTCAAGAGATTTGTGGACAGATGTAGAATTTGTCTACACACAAAAGGACGAAAGAAGAACATAGGGTTGTATCAGCCATTACCCATACCTGAGAGGCCATGGGATGCAGTGAGCATGGATTTTATATTGGGGTTGCCAAGGACACAAAGAGGATTTGATTCAATCTTTGTGGTGGTAGACATATTTTTGAAAATGGCACATTTTATACCATGCCAGAAAACCAGCGACGCAACTCATATTGTGAACCTGTTTTTCAAAGAAGTTGTCAGGCTTCACGGCTTGCCAAGGAATATAGTTTCATATTGAGACACTAAGTTTGTGGGACATTTCTAGAGGAATTTATGGAAGAATATGGGGACAAGTTTGTCATTTAGCTCAACATATCACCCTCAGATAGATGGGCAAACATAAGTTGTAAACAGGAGCTTGGGAGATTTGCTAAGGAGCCTAGTGACTCGACACCACAGCCAGTGGGATCACATTATGCCACAGGCAGAATTTTCTTATAATGATTCGACCAATAGAAGCATAGGGAAGATTCCATTCCAAATTGTATATGGAATAAAACCAAGAGGAGTTTCTGAATTGAAAGATTCAGAAAAAAATGAAACTAGAAGTGCTAGTGCAGAAGATTTTGCAGAAGCAATGAAGGAACTTCACAGCCAAGTGAGGGAACGTTTGCAAAATTCGGGTCAAGAGTATAAGCGCAGAGCAGATCAACATAGGCGATAACTTCAATTTGAATTCGACGATCTAATTCTTGCACATATGAGAAAGGAAATGTTCCCAAGGGGAACATATAACAAACTGAAAATGAAGAAGATTGGACCATGCAAGATTGCGAAGAAATTTGGGGCAAACGCATATGAGATTGAATTACCCGATGGGATTAGAATTTCATCGATATTCAACATCTCAAATTTGTACCCTTACAAATATGAAGAAGCAGGAGAAGACAATGAATAGACAGAGTTTCAGTGGACTAAACAAATGCCTGTAGCTGCAAAGCCACAGATGGAAAATATAATTGACAAGAGAGTCAGCAAGAGGACCAGGAGAAAAGAGTATTTTGAATACTTGGCCAAATGGAAGGGACATACAGTTGAAGATGTTAGCTAGGATAATGAAGCATAAATTAAGAAGCATGGACAGACCGTGCAAGATCTCATGAACAAGAGTCCATGAAAATTTTCAAGCGAGGGAGTATGATGCAGGAGCATCACTAGCAGCAAGCGAGCACGGGGGCGGAAGACAGCTGGGATGAGCGCTAGCACATTTCAACGCATTGCAAAAGTGTTTTGGAATGTTTTTGAAATATTAATGTAATAAGGCATACCTTGCATTTATATTTTGGAGGATGTAAACATATCATGAGCGATTTTCTCTCATCTGTAGGATGTAGAGGCATTTATGCACAGTTAATGAAAGTAGGTAGATTTAAATTCTAGATTAGACATTCTTAGGAGCTGGAGGGAAAACAACTATAGACACCCTCATTCTTTGTATCATTGTATAAATCAAAGATTAGATGATTAAGCACATTATCATAGAGAAGAAGCAGAGAGCTGTGGAGAAGAACCCATGTACAAAAGTTCTGAAATTAATATATGAAGCTTTGATTCAGACTCATGGTGTTATAATTCTTTCTGTGTATACATGCTGAATGCTATGCTTATGGTTTTTTTACTCTTTCTGTTGTGCATTTGATGTTATTCTATGTATGTATGATTTCATGTTAAGTGTTTGAAGTCTGAGAGAGTAAGGGAATGAGTTTCAATTTTTTCTCTTTTTGAGTAAGAGTTCCTGCAAGGAGTGCAGTGAAGAGTTCGCAAGGAGTGCGTTGACAGGGTTCAAAGTTCATCTCTGAAATCTCAGGAGGGATACCATTGTTTCAATTCTAGTAGAAGTGAAAGACAAGTACAGAAGTTGTGTAAGGTGTGCACAGGCTAGTCGAGACCTTAGAAATTATAAACTAAGGCTGAGAGATCGAAGGAATATTGTTGCAGAGGAAGTGCACAGAGTCAGGAATTCAAATAGTCAGAATTATTTGAAGGATTGATGCAAGGAGTGCGTGCAGGAGTCTTCTTGAAGACCTGAGTTTATGGAGAAATATTAGAAGGATTAGGGCCTTGGAATCATTCAAGAGAAAGTAGGAAGCGCAAGTAGTTGTGCAAAGGTTAAATCCCAGAGGAGGATCACAGGTTTGATTTGAGCCAGAGGTTCTTTGTAGAGGATATTGAACGGTCGGAATTCTCTATGGAGAATCCCTGATATCACGAGGACTATAGGATCTAGGGAGTTGCAGGGTGGTTAAAGGTGAGCAAGATTTCCACTCTAGGATCTAGAATCAACATGGACCATTGATCATTGATTGCACTAAGCCGTCGGATCATTTCGGAAATTCGGGAGTCAGGCGACAGAGGAGACAGTGCTTTGGGAGCAAAAGTCCCGAAAACCCGAAAGAGCGACAAGTGGAAAGATTCTATGTCAGAGACAAGAAGTGGTCGAGTGGATAGGTGGTGTGTCCTTGTCGAAAGGCGAAGTCAAACCTTGTTGAGTATTTCAGGGTTCGAAGGTTAGAGAATTGGGAGTTTTTCATTTGGATTCGTGAAATCGCGAAGTCCGAAATCCCGATGAGGTGAGAAGTACATTGTGGGACCAACATTTGATAGTGTGTCGGGATTCAGAATTTCGGCATATGCGAGGATAAGGGATCGAGATTCTTGTTCTGAGATTCTTGAAATTGTGAAATGCGATAAGAATTTCGGTGAATCAGCATTTCGGGTTTCGACAGTTGGAGAGTCGAGAAACTCGGAAGGAGAAGTCGCGAAGGTCGCGAAACCCAAAGTCTCGAAGTGGCAAAGGTGTGATCATATTGTTGATCAGAAGATTTGGGCTGATGCTTCATGTTTGATCATGTGGGCACACCCATAATGACCTGTGGACACATTGTTGTGTGTGTAAGGTTTTTCTTGAGGGGAAACAAAGAGTCAATTAGACTCGAAGGGTAGATTAGAACAATCCTGCAGGGACCTTAGACCTGAGGTTTTGGGGGTCTACGTCAAGCTGCCAAAATCATTACCACCCATCAGGAGTATCAGTTATCATATCAACTTGATACCAGGAGAAAGTCTACTGAACGAAGCAACATATAGATTAACACCTCGAGAGAATGAGGAGGTGAAGAGCCAAGTCCAAGAGTTGCTAGACAAGGGTTTGGTCAAAGAGAGTTTGAGCCCATGTGCAGTACCAACCATGTTGAGCCCAAAGAAGGATGGATGATGGAGAATGTGTATAGAATTGAGAGCCATTAACAATATCACCATCAGGTATAGATTTCCTTTACCAAGAATGGATGATGTAATGGATTTCTTAAGTGGAGCAAACTTCTTCTCTAAGATATATTTGAAAAGTGGATATCACCAGATTAGTATGAGAGAAGGCGATGAATGGAAAACAACCTTTAAAAAAAATGAAGGTCTGTATGAGTGGTTTGTTATGCCATTTGGATTAGCAAATTCCCCAAGCACTTTTATGAGGCTGTTGAACAAAATTCTAAAACATTTCATTGGAAAATTTGTAGTTGTATATCTGGATGATATACTGTTCTTTAGCAGGACTAAAGAGGAGAATTTGAGGTATCTAACATTAGTGATGAGGAGGCTACAACAGGAGAAGTTGTTGATAAATCTGAAGAAGTCCTCTTTTATGAAGACATAACTCATTTACTTGGGTTTTTTGATCTCTTCAAATTAATTGAAGATGGATCCAGAGAAGGTGAAAGCGATCAGAGAATGGTCTTCACCAAGAAGCATCTTTGAGGTAAGGAGATTTCATGGATTAGAAAGTTTCTATATGAGGTTCATTAGAGACTTCAGTGGAATTTGTGTGCCAATGATGGTTACAGTGAAGAAGAAGCACAATCATTTATATGGACAGAGGAAGCCGAGAGGAGCTTCAATATAATGAAGGAGAAGATAACAAAATGATTGATTCTAGTCTTGCCGAATTTTGAAAAGACATTTCAGGTAAGATGTGATGCAAGTGGAGTTGCAATAGGAGCAGTTTTGAGTTAGAAGCTGAATGAGACTAAGAGGAAGTACTCCACATATGAAAAGGAGTTTTATGCCATAATTCAAGCCTTGAAGAAATGGAGGCATTATCTTGTCCCACAAGAATTTGTCTTGTATAGCGATAACCAAGCTTTACAATTCATAACCAGACAAGAAAAATTGAATTAGAGGCATGCAAAATGGGTTGAATTTATGAAAAATTTTACTTTTTTCATAAAACATATGGTTGGGAATGATAACAAGGTTGTTGATGCATTAAGAAAGAGATGTTTAATTTTGCAGAAATTCCAGGTGAAGACATTGGCGTTTGAACACCTTAAGGATATGTATTGTGATGATACAGACTTGAAGGAAGCATATGAAGCATGTACAAACCCTGTGTTGAGAGATAGAAGTCAGTAGACAGAGTACATGGTTCAAGAAGGACTATTGTTCAAAGGAAATCAGTTGTGCATACCAAAATTCTCAATGAGGGATAATCTTCTGAAGGAGAAGCATAGTGGAGGATTGGTTGGACATTTTGGCCATGATAAAACATTTGCATAGTTGATTAGTTCATACTATTGGCCAGGTATGAGAATAGAGGTGATAAAATTTGTGAACAAATGTATAATCTACCAACATGCAAAGGGGAAAAGACAAAACACTGGATTGTATCAACCATTGCCAATGCCAGACCATCTTCCGTCTTCCCCGCAGGTCTCTCCACTTGTTACGATTACCACTGCATCTTGAGTCTTTTCCTTCTAAATGACATAAAGTTTTCAAACATGGTACACACACCTCCACTTACTAGACTTGTGATCATACAAGGATGAGTACTAAATCGAGTTAGAAATATAATGGGAGTCCTTCAACTCCCATACCCACTATAGTTAACAACACTCCTTCGACACATTCAACCACAATGGTTGTTGTGCTGGAGGTTCCTATCATAACTCTTGTCTCTCCGATAGTGAATACTCAACTTATAGCCATGTACCCTTTTGGGTCCCTTTGTCACTCGTCCGGCTACAATATTCATTCCATCCCTATGGCCTCTAGCCCTTTTTCTTATGGTATGCCAAATTTCACATCGCAATTTTCATCCTACATCCAAACATCTACTCCAAATACTAGTATTAGACTTGGGGGCATGGCTCCTCCACATACTCCATTTTCATTTGGTGGTGCTCATATCCCACAAATGATTCCTACATTTGGAGGCCTTCTTTCTTTTCACCCCAGGTCCAATCCTGGTCCTAATGCTCTTGGATGGAGTAGCCAACTTGGTGGAAAAGCTACTTATTACGATCTTTCCCGTACACATACCTCCTCTATATCGATTCCGACCAACACGTTTGGCATGATGAATGCACCTTTATCCTCCAGATTCACACCCGAAGGAGGTCAATTTCTTACCTTGGGAAACCCCTAACCTGGAGCCACTCCAACTGGGGGAAATGTTTGAAAACCTCATCATAACATTCCTACTGGAATGGTGCCCAACCAACCCCTCATGAATCAGTTCATAGGAGGGTATTACAATCCCGGACAGGGCCATGGTGCATACCATAACCCTGGATGGGTTGCAATTCCCCAACAACAATATTTCCAGGAATCGTGGGGGTAGATGTCACAACCTCGTCTCCCTTTTCTAGCCATTCTCAATTTTCCAGACTTGTCTATATTAATGAATGACCTTTTCCATCATTATCCAACATGCCCCACTATCCCCACAAAGATTCCATTGAATAATCCAAAATTCGAAGGCAAGACTGGTGAGGATCTTGGTGATCACATCACTACTTTTCACCTTTCGTTCTATTCAAACTCCATTAATGATGATTCTATTCATTTAATATTGTTTAAACACACCCTCACATGGGTTGCCGTGAAATGGTATATTGAGCTACTATGGGGGATGTACAAAACTTTTAATCAGATGGTTTTGTTTTTCCTCAACCACTTCCAATTTCTGGTTGGTTATGTTGTTTTCATAGAACTTCTATCAGCCTTCCATCAGGACAAATCCACACATATATTAGATCACATCCAAGAGTGGTGTAGACGAAAGTGGTTGATCAAGGCCTACATACCCTCAAAATTACTACTATAATGGTTCCTTAAGTCTCTACAACCTTATATTTCAAAGGATGTTTCTACATCCGGGGTTACATCTGAGGAAGAAGAGATTTTTAAAGCCCAACAGTTAGATCTTACATATGCTCAGTCTGGGATGTTATACGTGATTATTCGAGACACAATGAGGTCAAACTATGACCCTAGACAAAATCCCATGCCTCACATTGATGGAATTGTAGGCTCTGCTAATGTGAAATCTTCAGAGTTGGTGACAAGCCAGTTGAAAACATTGTCTCTAAACTAGTTTGTAGGAGGGCCAACTTCGTCTATGTTCTCCACTCCCACTCATTCGGTGGATGTACATTTTGTGCAGTCATCAACTAACCTGAATGGTAACTAGCAACCAGGAGGGAATAAAAAGAAAGGATGTGGAAGAAATCGTAAGGGTGGGAAGAATAATAATAAACCCAAGGACAAGGATAATAATGAGAAGTCGAATAATAATGATGGTGAGGGAAAGAAAGAAAGGTGGAAGGTGAATTTTCCCTACAATATTTATATAGATGACCACCTTACCCACTTATGCCCCAAACTTGCGGAAGCTGCGAGGATTTTATCTCTATCTCCCGTTGTGCTGAATAATCCTTTTTCACATAATCAACACATGGCCTCAAGCTCCTCTAATGCCAGAAATGTGGTGAGTGGGAGTCAAAACCCACCGACACAAGACAATGACCCTCTATGCATCAATATGGTTAAATATGAGGTTAATGTAGCCACTCGGTCTCATGATTACATTTCTCCAAAGACTGTACCTAGTCTAGAGTCTCCCCCTCCTTCGGAGACGCCTTTACATCTCCAAAAACTAGAACCCATGCCTCGTATTCCAAAAGGAGTACTCAAGCACTCTACCCACAATCCTAATGCTAGAGCCACCCAGAATTACTTTATTATTGAAGACCTGGGTCAAACCCCTTGTGCTATGTTGGCTATGGAGGTACTCTAGACATGTCCTTCACAGAGGAATGCCTTACTATCTGCGTTAGGAGATCTATATCCTTGTGGCTCTAAATTTGTCAAGTTTTATGTCATGGATGTGACGCCTTTCTTGCCTTACCATGTGGCATTCCAAATCCACTTGGGTTACTTAAAGTATACCATCAAACATAAAAAAATTATGAAGGCGCTGCAACATGTGTGATGTCCCTCGTCTATTGGAAAGCCCTTGAATATCTGACCCTTTCTCAATCTCCGAACATATTGACTACTTTTTACGGTTGTTCCTTTTGCCCTCCCGATATTATTCTTTCCTTCCCTATCCATTTAGGTGTGAAAATAGTAGAGGTGGATGTCAAGGTGGTTGATGCACCCCTCGAATATAACTTTCTACTAGGACGCAACTGGGCTTATGCTATGGATTCAATTGTATCATCTGTCTTCCACACTTTTTGTGTTCCTCATGATGGGAATATCGTGATGATCAATCAATTTTCCTTTGCATACGCTAGAACCAATGCATTGGTTGGACCATCGATATTCGTGATCGACAATTCTTAGCCGGCAACTAAGAATATTAGTGTTAGAATGTATTCATCCCTTATGGGTACCTTCAACTTCATGGCACCGGGTCATCATATATACTCCATGTCCATTAGGTTTTCTTTGTCAAAGAGGCTCATTCCTTTCTTCACTTCGTATTTTAACAATACATGGACCCTACCTTCCTCGACTGCATATTGTGAAGGTCAGTCACACACTGGAATGGACATGCCACTATCAGAATCATAAATAGCGTCCCAAGTTGTTCTTGACTCTTTTATCGATCCAAATCTTGTTACCTCACAAACGGATGAGGAGGATCCTGTTCTAGAGCCCGTGTGGGCCACTTCATCGTCTTGTACTCCACACACCTGCCTTGATGAGACCTTACCATTGGATGAAGCTATCATAGAGGCCATGAATGGTTCTAACAAGCATCATCGCTCTTATTTTCTCCCAGATCTTGCAAGAATCGAATAAGATGATTTTAGATATACCTTAAGAGAGATAGGCGGCCACTCCTTAGTTCCACTTGATACACACATAATTTCTGCCGAAGGAAACATGGAGAGTATCTCTCCTATCGTCACGATCGATATCTCTCGTATTCCTGGTAAAGTTGAAAATGTATACATCGGTGCAGATTCTTCGCTAGAAGAAATTATGATCTACACTAAGCTCTTCAAAGAATTTATCAATGTATTTGCTTGGTCATATGAAGAGATGTCGGGAATCAACCCTCGAATTCTTGAACATGAGATTAAAACCTACCTATATGTTAAACCTATTCGACAATGACCTAGAGTTGTCAATCCTAGAAAGGCCCCTCATATTAAGGCAGAGGTAGGGAAACTTCTTAACGCTGGATTTATCTATTGGTTTCCCTTGATTGAATGGGTATCCAATCCCATTCTTGTGAATAAAAGGCAAGGAAAAATCCGCGTATAAATGGATTTTCATGACTTGAATAAAGCCTATCACAAAGACAACTTCCCGACACCATTAATTGATCATATTCTCTATGAATGTATGGGAAGCAAAGTTTTTTCTTTTATGGATGGATTTTCAGGGTATAACCAAATTCATATTAAGCCCAAGGACCAACATAAGAAGACATTTATTTTCCCTTGGGGTACATTCACATACCGAAAGATGCCTTTTTGCCTTAAGAATGCTGGAGAAACCTTCCAATGAGCTATGACCTTCAAATTTCATGATCTCAAGCATGTAGTCGAATCCTATCTTGACAATATTGCTGCTCACTCCTGTAAGAGAGTGGATCATCCTAAACATCTTCAGATAGTTTTTGAAAGATGTCACCATTATTGCATCGATTTGAACCCTCATAAATTCATCTTTTGCATTAGGTTAGGTCGACTTCTAGGATTTTTAGTCTCTGAGACTGGGATCATGGTAAATCCATTAAAGGTTCAGACAATACTTTGATTCATCAACTTCAAGGTTTACAGGGGAAAGCTAACTTTTTACGATGATTTCTAATGAACTATGCCAACATTACTAAGGGTTTCATGCATCTCTTAAATAAGGGCACTCCTTTTATTTGGGATGAGGGAGACCAAGAATCCTTCGATGCTATGAAGAAATCCTTGGTATCAACGCCTCTATTGAAGTCTCCAGACTACAGTAGAGATTAATTTCTTTATATCTTCACGTTCGAAGAGACAATTTGTGTGGTGTTGGTTTAGGAGGATGAGAAGCTCCATGAGCACATAATTTACTATCTGATTTGAAACTTAGTCGGCCCTGAACTCAAGTATTCTCATGTTGAAAAAATAGCTTTGGATGTTGTTCATGCAATTCAACGATTATGAAACTATATATTTCTTTGAAAAATTACTGTGGTTGTTGATGCCAATCCATTTCAATATGTCCTTACTAGGTGTATCATAGGGGGAAAGTACAATAAATGGATTTTCATTCTACAATAATTTGATCTCGATTTCGCTTCTACGAAGTCTAAAAAATCACTAGTTTTTGCAAAGTTAATATCCGAATTCCCTCGGTTATATGAGGATGTTATTCATGTTAATTTATTTGCAAATTAACTCATTTTCCTTCTCTCATCATTAGACCCCTATTATGGAGATATTGTTGTCTATATTCCAACTTTGAAGTTCCCTCAACATCTCTTGTGAGATGATGGACAACATATACGATACCAAGCTAAGAATTACCTTAGCATCGATGAAATTCCGTATCACCGAGGAGTAGAAAATGTCTTGCATTGTTGTTTGATTCATGAAGAAGTTGAGTCTTTTCTAAACAATTTCCACAGTGGGGCTTGTGGTTGTCATCTATCCGGGCTTGCGACAACCCAGAAAATTTTGTGAGTCAGTTATTTTTGTCCGTCTATTTTTAAAGATTGCATCGAAGTGATTAATAAGTGTCACCCCTGCCAGGTGTTCACTCAAAAAATGTGCTCGCATCCAACCCCTCTCCATCCATTCATTACCGTCGATCCCTTCACCAAGTGGGGGATGGATTTTGTGGATTTTAACCCAACTTCGGCTGGAGGGAATCAACACATTATTATTGTCGTATATTACTTTAATATGTGGGCTGAGGTCATGCATACAGTTAGATCCGATGGTAAGACTACCGCCTTCTTCGTATTCAATCAAATTATAGCCAAATTTAAAATCTCGAGTGAGATTGCCACTGATCATAGAAGTCACTTTTAGAATGAAATGATGAAATGATGAAATAATTAGCATAGAAAATGGGGTTTAGACATGGTCATTATCCTTCTTACTACCCCTAGGAAAGTGGAAAAGTAGATTGGCATATCATTCTTTACCCATTGATTTTTCTCCTTTCTAATTAGTGCACGGTGTGGAGTAAATCCTACTTATTGGATGCAAAATACCTTATCTTAGATTGGAAAATGCACTCCTAAGTGACACTTTCAACCTTGAGAAATGCCTCATATACCTAGAGAGTATAGATGAGCAACATCGAGATGCCTCCATGACTATCGAAGAGAATAAAAGACATGTCAAGGTCCAATATGATAAGTTTGTCTGTCCTTGATAGTATGATAAGGGTGACTTGGTCCTTGTGTACAACCAAAAAAAACAACCACTGGGGGTAGGAAAGTTCAAACCCATGTGGCAAGGTGCCTATATCGTGTGATGTTTCTTAGAAAAATGAGCCTATGAATTAGAATATTATGAAGGGAACATGCTAAATGAGCCCAATAATGGGATCTATTTGAAAATATATTACTCTTGAGCCCCAATATTGGCCATAACTCTTTGTATACTAATGTATTTTAGTGTATATAATGTTTCTCTCTTTCTTATATTCACCTTTCTTATCAAGTTTTCCCTTGGTTGGTAGATGTCAACATAGTCTTTGGTTACTTAGGATTTACAGATGAGGCCAATCGTCATACATGGAATTTGGCTTCCACCGCTTGGGTTGTTTACTCACCCAAGGGTATACTGGTGTCTTCAGGTGGCATTTTCCTAGGGCCATCCCCAAATAATCTAGCTGGGTATAATGTTGTTATAGAAATTTTACACGATGCGATTTTGCATGGTATTCACTCTTTAGAAGTTCACCTGGACTCCCAGTTAGTAGTATGTTAGTTGAACGACAGTTACCATGTGCAAGATCCTACTCTACTCCGATGATTCTTATGGGTACAACTTTTGGAACGACATTTTGATTTATTACTTATTATCACATACCTATAAGTTCTAATCATGTATATATTGCATATGCTATTTTTTATTTATATTGGAATATGTCACATAACTAAAGAAAATAAATTTGTTTCATCAATGTACACATTATAACATAAGTAAGTTTCATCAATGTACACATTATAACATAAGTAAAGTCAAGATCATTATATATATATATATATATATATATATATATATATATATATCATCTCTCCAAAAAATATGATGTTATAGTACAAAATTGGGGCTCACACCCTCAAAATAAATATATAGTTGATCATATAATAGTCACGACCTCTATGCCTGTGGCGATGGATGTGTGTCATGATAGCATACTATGGCATTTGCGAGAAGCCGAAAGATTCATACCCAAGCACGGGGCACACCTACCACTTGCTGCTGCATTGCCTCTAGGATATCCTCTATCGAAACCATGGGAATCCTCTGCGTCAAACGAGATAGGTTTCCCTCCATGTTTTGAAGCACTCTATGAACGTCCCCTCCCATTGGATCATCCCCCCGGTGCCTCCATCAACGTCATGGAAGTCTGTCTGAACATCGTGGTTGCACATCTATGTCACACACATGTTTATTTAGTACTTGACATCATCCAAAAGTAATTTTGTTTTCTTATACAAAAATACAAAAAAAATGAAATATTCAAAAAACTTTGGCATACCTATGTCTCTGTAGGCGGAACCTGGTGGTAAGGAAATGTCCAGATCTCCTCTGAATTCAATCCCTACGTAAGGGTATTCCTTGAGATCCATCACCTACCGACTCCACCAGAAGAAAAACTCATTGTTGTAAGGTGTTGGCAACCTACCACCCCCTACTTCCGCATCACCTCGGTCCACTGTGCCATGGCTATATCACGAGGTCCATGTATAGAAATCTCAACTCTAGGGAACAAGCCTGGAACCCTCTTGAAGAAAAAACTACAAAGGATAGACATGAACCCGAAGTTCATCTTTCTACCTAGTTTGCAGTCTGTCAGTTGGCTTTTCATGTTGGCCAGCAGTGAGGTGCACCAGTCGTAAACCGTGGGTTGCAACCACTCCACTTAATAGAAAATAAGTGGCCTCGATTCCTGGTGCAAAGAGGCTAACCTTGTGATCTATGTGAACACTAGGACAACAATATTGAGACTCATATTGTTGATCGCTCTGATTGGGAGTTGGCTCCCTACCTTTTCGGTCCCTGCAATGCAATGAGTGGATATGTAATCCTCTATGTTCATGCCACTCCTAGCTCCCTGGGATTTGAGTTTGACCACCTCACCCCGACGTGAAAAAATTATAAAAAATTAGATGTGCGTAACTTCAATCCTCAATGGTTGTCCATCAAGGTTGAAGGTTTCAGTATCTGTCTCCCCGTAGTTCACAAGCAACTGAAGCAGTCTCACATGAGACATCATATCTTTGAGAGCTCAAAACTTGTATAGCCCACATTTTTTAAGGCCATCAGGGCTCCTATATCTCTCTCCATTACAACATCCACCTCTTCATGCTCTCTTTCTCTCCACTCTTGCACCATCCTGGAAGATTCAAACCACTTTTTGAGTTAGCAAAATTTTAAAAACCTTATCCACGGACATGTACGTGAGCTATAGTTTACACAGTCATGTATAGGGCTACTTATACACTAGCTAGTCTGCAAACAATCATGTATATGCGACCCGATGATCTATAGCCCGCGTATACCTTAGTTTCTAAGTTGTTCCCTAAAATACTTAAAAAATGAGACCTAATTGAAAGTTTTAATCCACTAGAAATAAAGAGAGGAGAAAGATGAATTACCTAGTCTAGATGGATGTTTATTCCGTCACTCGTGGATCCCACAATAAATAGTTGAAATTCGGGGGCAATTTGGTCCAAAATGCACTATTTGGGTAAACAATTCAAATGGTATAGTAAAATTGTTTTTTTTCCTATTTATATAAAAAAATTACCCACTTTACATAGTTTTGTCTAATATTTTCACCTAATGGACTAATACGACAGTGGATGGAGTTGGTTTTGGGTGGTTTTCTCTAGGGATTCTTGTGGTTTTCAACACCTTGTCGCCCGTTCGTAACTTTGGACATGTATTTTCGTAATACAACATATAGGATAGGTCACCAATCCATTATTCACACTTGCATCATCATATTACTGTATCTCATATGCCTTAGGTACGAACCCATTTAATGGAGACATAGAACATTCTATTTGCAACTAGAAGTGTTGTTATTGAATGGTAGAGACTTACCAAACATGGGTACCCTAGTTAGATCCCCTATTCCATTTGGTTCCCATGCATATATTTTTGTCTGTAGGATCAAGAGTCCCTTGTAGCTAATACATGAATTTACTTTTGAACCTCATTTATTACTCATATGAATGCTGACCTATACCTAGATGAATCCCAACGAGTTTGGTTTAAGCTCTTTTTCGACTCTCTCAAAAAGAAAAAAGATTGTCGAGTGAACTTGTCTCTTTCACACTCATAAATTGGATTTGAAAGGACGTCTATTTGGTGTAATTTTACCCCTTTTTAAAACCAAGTAGACTAATATTACGAAAAATGACATTTTTCGGGCATTAAGTTGTAATTTCATCTCATTCTATTGCTTGCAATATTGGGCCTATTGGCGGTTCTCTTTTTTGTGTTATAAGCCTATCACCTCAGTAGTTTGCATCATCAGCCAAGCAAAGCCTTTCTTATATCCTTTGCATCTTGACACCCTATACCCAAGAGGCAACATTCCCCCGAGTGTCCATCTCCCGCATGCACCTCCTTGCATTGAGCATAGGTATGTTCCACTGCTGGAACTAGTTGCTTACTTGTGACACTTGTTTCCTCCTTTGTATCATAGCATTCATTTAGCTACGAAAAACAAAAAAAGATGGGAGGGAAAATAATATTATCTTATATTGGAAGTAGTCGTGTCTTCTTTGAACATAGCACAAACTTTTGAGTCCACATGTCATCAAAATTTTGGCTTTAGCATGACCTTAGGAAGCTGAGCTTGTTACTGAGAGTTTACTCCCCCAATTGGTTACTCTTCCAGTCCCTATGGAGAGTTTGATTGGTGCCTCCTGCATAAAAAAGTTTCACCATTGATTCTATGTTTCCAGAGTCTTCCATATGTCTCTTTCTCTTATTCAAAGGATGTCTATCAACCTGTGTCGGCCATTCCTCTGAACTCTTGACTTTGCATGTCGGCCATAACCTCAGTGTGTCTCAAAATTACATGAAGTTGTAGTCCTATTGTGCACCCCATTCCTACATTCATCATTGGTAGGTAACCTTGAACTCAACAATCAAAGTTTCATCATTGGTCGCTAATTGGGGGTTTTCCCTTGTGTTCAACGACAATAAATCTATTCACACATTAGGATTCATGCAATGTCTTGGATTCCTTTATCCTTATTGGTGGTTTCCTCGCCTTTTTCAACAGTTTTCCTTATTGGCTGCTATTAAGAGGGTCTTTTTAATGTCCCAGTTGCATCTATCACACACGAAAGACACAAAGGCTCGTTGGTTCGTGAAAATTTTCTTCATCTGATATCCTCCAAATAATCAAGCTCCTTCTTTGTACCTCATTCTGAATGATGAGATATGTCTCAATGATCTCCTTTCAACGAGTCTCCTTCCATCAACTTCAGCCCATCTATTCTAGAAACAAGACATAGAGTCCTATGAGTACCTAGAGTCTTGCATTCATTAGTGGCAGGTTCTCCCACCATCGATAGTTTGGACTACATCACTATCTCTTGATCAATGATATCTTCAAGTGTTCGACCTCGACACCTTTATTCACACTTGTAAGAATGTACTCGGTGCCTTGATACCTACTTCCATTATCAGTAGGCTATCTCGTGTTTGTTAATGGCACACCTTAATGACCGGTAATCAAACGAAGTCTCATTGTGTTTGACCTCAACTCATTTATTCACACGATGTATAATTTCACCTTTGGTGGATCGTGTAGAAGACTTGAAGACATTAGTTCATAGGCACATCTTTCCTGAGTTGTTCTATCTTTCATTGGACCAGTACCTATGTGACTTCAGTGATCATGGGGGATTAGATTGTACTCCATTGTATACACATATATTTAGATTGATTTTGAGACTGGTTCTAATGGGCCTTGTCAATGACTATGACTTCCTTTGGCATGTAGACACCTTTGTATTTCCTATTTATGGCCATGAACAATTGTTTGGTATATTTTCACATGGATCTGCAGTGTAATTCAAATTGGAAACCATGTGTGCAAAGTCAGTATAGAGTGAAATATTCTCATGAGCAACTAATTCTTCTATATGGGTCTCCATTACTCCACTTCTAAGTATTATAATCTAATTCGGCCATCACAAATAATCCTCTAACCTCAAACATTAGGGGGAATATGTTATAGAAAGATTTTCCTCACCCTATGCAAATTTGCTCAAAAGGCCTTTTTCCATTTCTGTATGCAGACTTGAAGTCCCTTTTTACAAATCCCAGAGCTAAAAACAATATTTTTCAACATATATGCGCCCTAACTATTATACAACATGCATATACACAGGCTTCACCATAACATCCCACGTACATTGGGTTTTGTGACAAAAATTAAAAAATGGTATCGGGTTTCCATGTCATGTCACGAGATCCATGATCCTTGACCTTCCATATAGTGGAAACATTCTGATTTGACCCTTCAGCTCCATTTGAAGGCTATAAACGGGCCATATTCAAGCTATGGAAAAAAGGAAAATAATTCAACTTTGAGAGCAAAGTTACTCTGGAGAAATTATTCACTTCATATCGAGTCTGCATCCCTTTGTCCTTTTAAGTCTGAATACATTGTCCAGACCCCAAGATCTTCCCTACTTGATTGAGAACCTCATTTTCTCTCTCTTATATGAGATTTCCTTTGGTGGAGGATTGAAGTGGTGGAGGCCCAACTGTAAGGGACTTAGTTTCTCGGTTCCGAACCGTGCCGACATGAAAGTTTGTAATTTATTCACTTATGTTGATTACATTTTAATAGAAATACTCTTTTATCGTCCAATTAATATCTTTCAAATATTTGAATTGTTATTCCATGGGCATATGTGTTATGAATGTTGATGGATTATGCTATTGAATGTGCTAACTTTATATATTATCACCATATTCTTGCGTTTCTTGGTTGTTGAGGAAAAGTTGTAGGTGTATTGCTTTGAGTCAAGTGCTCAACGATGGAATTCATCGAACGTCTGGACGAGGTAGGATCTATATCTTGCCTTGCTAACATATTTTCTTACATAGAATACCTGGGATTAGAGTTGATTTCTACAGTCATTTACATCTGTTGTGGTTTACCCCATGCCATATAAAGATTTTCCTCATAAAACTGATAATAATATTGTGATTTAATGGACTATAACAATAAGATATATGTTGGGTTTTAAATCTCCTTCAGACTTTTAGGATGGATAATCCAGTAGAGTAAAAAATTATATGCATGAAAAGTGGAATAAGATTTATAAGAAAATATCTTTATGTGTCATGAACCAGTTTGGATGACAATGAATGCTAGTCAAATTGTTTTTGTTTTTTTATTTTAGTGAAATTTGGGATTCATTACATTCCTAGTCTTCAAGCTTAAGATCCAATTGAAGAAGGAAGGTTTAACCTGAAAGGTTGGGCATGCAAACGAGTATTAGAACCTTATTTACCAAGTTAAATTAAATAACAATTAAATTAATAACCTTTTGGTACTGTATATATAACATTAAATATAACGGAAAATATAAGTCAAATTAAGTAACAAATACTTAGACCTGGTCATTGTTGGCCAAATTTACATCCCAACTACATAGAGTGTAATGAACCCCAAATTTCTCTAAATAGTTTTTTTTTTTAATTAGGAAACTGAAGTCTATTAACAAAAAGACTGGTCATGACACATGAAGATAATTCCTCTATAAATATTATTCCATTCTTACATGCATATAAAAATCTGAAGGAGAGTTAAACCAATATATAATTTACTGTTGTACTTTACTACACTAGTTCATAGTATTTTGTTCGATTGGACAAAAACTATATTATTATAAGCTCTGTCAAGATTCTCAAGTATTAAACAATACTATTATTTTCATCTCTATAGGTTAGAAGACATGAATGCTAGTGTCCATAGTATGCGAGCTAGGGTTACAACTATACCCATGTATCCCAATACTATACCAGGGTAGAAAAACTATATTATAACATAGTACATGTTATACAATTGTTAACAAAAAGGTTAAAAGCTTGTGCATATGTTAACTCTATCTCCAAACAAAACTATATTATAATCCAATTCATGCGATGAAACTATTGTTACAAAACTAACAAACCCTATGCAAATACTAAACCTATGTCTACCTGAACTAGGATTTAAAATAACAATTAAGTGGTTCAAAAGTAGTGAGGGGTGGATGCCAAATCATACTTGAACCTAGGTCATTATATATTGTATGCATTTAAGTTATGAAAACACGTTAATGGAAACATGACCTACCCAGTACCTTGCGTCCTGACTCTACATAAAAAACTGTCTAATGTGGGTCTTCCACTTCAGTCGAGTCACATGGTAGTAGTTTGGAGAGCATACCAATAGTTGAGGTGCCATTACGCCCCTCACAGTCATCCCTCTACTCTTATTTCAGTTTTCTTCTTCATTGTTACTCTTCATGACCTGCGATTCTGGTGGTGTTCATCCCTGGTAAGGAATTGATGTAGAAGCATCGTTGGCAAGCACGCAGAGGCGGGACCATCAACACGTGAGAGTTCCTCTAGAACTTCAACATGGGCAGTTACAACCAATTTTGAAATCCGCCTTCACTCAGTGCCAAAATTTACCTTTGGAGGCACACTTGAACTAGCGCTGAATTTTACCCTTTGGGCACATTTTGGAAATCGTAAACAGAGCAAGAGTTTCCACTACGGATCTAGAATGTGACTGAACTAAGATAGCGTAGGATGAATTTTAGAGTAGGAAAGTAGCCAGGGGAAACCCTAGAAATATTTTTGAGTTAAGTAGAAGTTTGTATGCCCAGTTGGGGTTAGCTGCAACACAGAGAGGAATCAATTGTAAGGGAGAAATGCAAGTTAGCAGGAGATCTCAGTTTTTGAGTTACTGTAATTTGAATGTATTTTGTAGCCATTGGGCACTTGTGAATATAACAAGAGGGAAAATTGATCCAAATGTGTGTTGTGCAGTTGTTTTTACTTTTTCCTGTCTTTTCTGTTATTCTTGTGTCCCATAAACAAGTGAATGAAATGGTAACTGTGAGTTTTCCAATTTCAATTGTTTCTCTTCATTGAAGCTCTGCAAGGTGTGCATTCAGCGAGGAGAGAACACTAGGAGATTAGGAGGAATCTCTCTGTGAGAAACCCCTTGGATCCGAGTTATCAAAATCCCTTAGACGCAAGGAGTGCGCAGGAATTCGAGGCCTACACAAGGTGAAGCTCAAGAGGAATAACATTTCAAAGAAGCGTTATTGAGACCCAAAAAAACCCATCTCTTAGGAAGAAGTGAAGACTGAGTCTTCAAAGACTTAGAAAATCTTCTAAGTCTGAAGCAAGTAAAATCTCTTGAGGAGAAACACCGAAAACCCCACAAGTCATTGGATAAGGTGGAATTGCGAGAAGGTTAGGGGCAAGGGCAAGTCTCAGAGATCTGAACGGATGGTGGAAATTCCTCGAGGAGAAACGTCGAAACCCTGCAAGCCGTTGGATAAGGTGGAGTTGCGAGGAGGTTAGCGACGAGGGATTCTTGATGTCCAAATATTAGGAGGGATAGAAACCATTGATCACAGGCAGATTTGGACCGTAGGTCCACATCATGATTTCAGGTATCGCGAGTTGGAAGGACAAAGGCCCTTGTCTCCCAAAACCCTAAATCGAAAAATAGCGAAATAGCGAGGTTGGACATGGGCCGCAGATCTTAGGGGTTATTTTGAGTTGTTGATTGAATGCCAAGACATTTCGGCATTTCAAAAACTGGGGATTCCAAGGAGCAAAGCTACCCCTTGTACCCTGATTTTTTGAAACGCGAAAACCTGAAGAAATAGGCGCTGGGATCTGAGCCTAGCCGGAGGTCACGTCATGAGCATATGGGAGAGGTCTAGCTCCAAGCTAGAGCCCTATTTTGGCATTTCGACAACTGGGGATTCGAAAGACAAAGGAGAGGGACACTTGACTCGTGAAGTCTCGATCCATGATAAGCGCCCTTTCTGACTTAGCGCAAGGTCACAATAGAGGGCCACGTGGACTGAGGCTTGAACGGGGGGGGGTAACCAATGCTAAGCCATTTCTCGGCATTTGGTGATTGAAGAGTCGAGGGTCTCTCCCTCGATAAACCCAGAATCACAATTCACGAAAGGCAGGAAAGATAAGAGTGTAGTCACGGCTCTTGGTCGTGTGCGGTGGGAGATAACGCTTGGCGCTTGGAAAAGACAACTGAGCATTAGTGAGGGACCTGTGTGTTCGTTTGAAGGGTTCCAGTTTGGATCCAGAAGATCCATTTCAGCTTCGAAAACAAAAGATCCTGACCAGGAGATCGTGTATCGCTTCAGAGGGATAAGGGGTCTGCATCAGGAATGGAGGCAAGGCACACTTGCAAAGTTCACCATAAGCACAATAATGTAAATATAATCCTTTGTAAATTTTGTAAAAGGTTTCTTTGGTGTCATTCATTTTATGCACAAAGCATTCTTTGATTTATTGTGCCCTCAATGTAAATGTATTTTCTGGTGTAATGTGCATTCTCTGGTGAAAATGCATTCTATGGTGTTTTTTTTTCACCTTTCTTGTGCTTTTCTTTTAGGTTTGAGAGATGAAACCCATACTGTTGACACCTTTTTTTACATTACATTACGTGTTCCATCGTGATAAAGGTTTCACTAGTATACTATGTTTAATAATTTAAGTTTTGTCAATAAATTTGGTTCAAGAGATAGAGTGATGCAGGAGCATCGTTGTCAAGCACACGGAGCAAGACCCATCATCATCTGGGAATCTGTATGAGAGCTCAACATTGGCAATTGCCACAAACATTTTGAAGTATGCCTTAACTCAGCGCCAGAATAATATTTGGAGGCATGCTTCAGAAATTGCGAGCGAAGAAGTGGGAAGTTCCACTCCATCTCTAGAATGCGAATGCACTAAAATAGTCGTAGGTTAGGTTGTAATGTAGAAAAGTAGCCAAGGGAAACCCTAAGAGGCCTGTGAGATAAATATAGGTTTTGTGCACCCAAATGAGGCTGGTTGTAGATTAGATAATTGCAGGTAGATAGCTACAAATTAGGAGGATATTTTTGAGAGTTTTGAGTTTTTGTTGTTCAGTTATAGTTGTAACCATTTTCACTTGTGAATATAATAGAGGAAAATTGACCCAATGTATGGTGTGGACATTGTTTTTCAATTCTCTGTTATTTTGTTTTCATGAATGAATGAATGAATTTCATTATGAGTGGAAGGAACTATGAATGTTAATATAATTTTCAATTGTTTCTCTTCTATTGAAGTGGTGCAAGGTGTGCACACAGGATGCAGGGAGTGCGTTGGCGAAATCTGTTTTGGTTCTGAAGCTTAGAATAGATAGCATGAAACTTTCCTTTTGAAAGGATTTCAAAGAGAATGGTGCAAGGTGTGCACAGTCGTCCGAAAGAATTTGAACCTTGCGTAAAGATATGGTGTAAGGAGTGCACAGATCCGAGATTCGACTAAGCGTTGGAGGGACTCTAAGAGAAGTCGAAGAACAAGAAAAAGAGAATGCCAAAAGGGTGAGAGGGGTTTCTCTTTGAGAAATCCTTCAGATCTGAGTTATTAAAATCCCTGAAATGAAAGGAGTGCATGGGAAATCAAATTCTTAACGAGACCAATATCATAAGGAATAACGCTTTTCATAAGTGTTAATGAGATCCAAGAAATAGACTCGTAGGAAGGACAAAGGTTGAGGCCTTGGAATCCTTTGAAAATATTCTAAGTCTGAAGAAAGCACAAGTTCAAGGGGAAATATCTTGATCATCCGATCAACGTCGAGGAAAGGAGGAGCAAGAACAAAGGAGGGAAGATCCCATCTATTCGGTCTGAGCGCAAAGGAATATTAACCACCTGATCAAGGTAAAGTGCACGAACGATAATCTTTGAAAGTACACAAGAGGAGAGGGGTTGTGAAATTATGAAATCATTAGAACCATCCATCAAGGAGGAAATGTGGCGAGAGATCAACATTTCTTTGAGTCATGACTCAAAGAAGTCAAAGGTAGAGTTGTAAGAACTCGCGAATCACAAAATCACGATTTGATCTGAGCCATTGGATCAAGGAGAAATCTGGACAGTTACTTTCCTAGGGAGATATCGGGAGTTCGGATATCAGGAGAAGGGAGGTGAGTGATCCTCCATATTTGCGTAATGAGAAGTCTCGATAGGCGAAAAGGAGTTCAGGACCGTTGATTTGGCGCTCCAAAATATCAATATTCCAAAGTTTTGGAGGTCGAGAGAGTCGGGGTAACTCACATGTGAAGACTTGATACACGAAGTCGCAACACACCTTTTGATCAGGCAAGTGGTCATAGCCATGGTCATGTGAAGGAAAGTGCTTAGCCATAGGAGCTCTAGCGCCCATTTGGTGTTGAAATTTGAACAATGCTCGGGAGAAGGCTCGCCTCATACGACCTACGTCTTCGGATAAATGACCTATGTAAGTGGGTTTAGGTTATAGTAGAGACCCAAAGCATCAATCAGACTCAGTTTCTTGATCGATCCTAGACCAGGAGGTCGTGCAACACTTAGGAGAGAAGGGGGGTCTTCATCAAGTGGTATCAGAGCCAAAAATTTTCTTACAGACAATAGGCAAAGGAGAGGAGACATAAGAAATCAAAGTTGTACTATCCGTGTGATGGAAAATCAACACAATTCCACCAAGGAGATGAGTGGAAGCACCTTTAGCCAATCAATTTGTAGAAAGGGAGATGTGAGAACTTTGTGCAAGATTAGAGGTGATGGAGGCAACGCATAGACGAGCACCTGATACTAGAGATATCAACGATGCAGAGAGTGAAGAAATAGAAGTCGAAGAAGCGGCAAGAGAGGATGTTTCCAAGGAATGCTTGTTGAGAGCAGTTGTTATATTGGGAGGCAGAGCCAAGATAGAGGTCCCAATGTATGAAAGCAATTTAAATGTTGAAGAGCTGCTGGATTGGATAAGATCCATGCACAAACATTTCGACTATGAAGATGTCGATGAAGAGAGGAAGGTGAAATAGGCTGGAACCCGGCTCAAAGTACATGCAAAACTGTGGCGGGATGAACTACAGGCTGAAAGGAGGATCCAAGGAAAATAGAATATAAAGAGTTTGAACAGAATGGTATCCAAGCTAAAGGCTAAGTTCATGCCCAAGGATTATCAGATTAATCGATTTAGGAAAATGAAGAACTTGAGATAGAAAGGGATGACAGTTAAGGAATACATAGAGGAGTTCTATAGGTTTAACATCAGGACTAGACAAAGGGAGAGAGATGGAGAAAAAGTATCCAGATATATCAATGGCATGAGATATGAAATCTAGGATGAGATCAGCATGATGTCAGTAAGAACAGTGGAGGATGCTTATCAGTTTTTGCTGAAGGTAGAGGACAAGTTGGCCAAAAAGAAAATCCAGCGAGGAAGAGGTAACAAACCAACCCCAACCAGAGGTAAGGGAGTTACCCATGACAAGGCACATAATTCTAATGAAGAGATGGAGAAACCACAAAATCACTTGGAAAGAGGATAAAATTCCTGAGGAAGACAAGGTGGTGGAAGAAGTTCTTCTAGAGGAAGAGGAAGAAGAGGAGGAGGAGAATTAATATGCTATGCTTGTGGAAAGATAGGGAACATGTCTTGGGAATTCCCTGAGAAAAATAAAGAAGGAGGAGGTGAAGCTCACATTTCAAAAGCACGGAGAAGAGATGTTGAAGCAGAAGGAGCAGAGGATGGGAGATCCCTGATGTTGAGGAAGGCTCTCTTAAAATCAGAGGCAAAGGTTGAAAATCCTGTGCAGAGGAACAGTCTCTTCAGAACAACTTGCAAGAATAAAGATAGAGTATGCAAGGAGATAATTGATAGTGGGAGAACTGACAACTTAGTATCCACGGAGATGGTGGAGAAATTGGAGTTGGAGACAATTGCACATCCAAATCCATACAAAGTCTCATGGTTGTAGAAAGGACACCAGGTAATGGTTACTAAACAATGATTGGTTGAATTTAAGATAGGAGGATATAGAGATAAAATTGTGTGTGATGTGATTCCAATGGATGTATGCCATATTATTTTGGGAAGACCATGGGAGTTTGACAGGAATTTCATTCATGATGGGAGGAAGAATACAGATACCTTATAGAAGAATGGTAGAACACACATGTTTCTACCAAGAGAGGAGAAGAAAGTGAAGGAGGAAGACAACACAAGCATAGTTCTCATGAGTGGGAAGGAACTCCTGAAATAATTCAGGGAAGAATAGGAGATGTAGTTTGTCGTGGTGAGGAAACCCAAAGTTGTCCTTACAAGTACTTCAATGGATGATTTTCCTGAAGAATTTCATGAATTTTTAGATAATTCTGCTGACATAGTGGTGGATGATTTTTCTAACTCATTGCCACCCATTAGAAGTATCATCCATCATATTGAATTGATACCAGGAGAAAGCCTATCGAACAAAGAAACATACAGATTGACACCTCAAGAGAATGAGGAAGTGAAGAACCAAGTCCAGGAACTGTTAGACAAGGGTTTGGTTAGAGAGAACTTGAGTCCATGTGCATTACAAATTGTGTTAAATCCAAAGAAAGATGGAGGATAGAGAATGTGTACAGACTCGAGAACCATTAACAAGATCACCATCAGGTATAGAATTACTTTGCGAATAATGGATGATTTAATGGACTGTCTAAGTGGAGCAAATTTATTTTCTAATATAGATTTGAAAAGTGGATATCACTAGATTAGAATGAGAGAAGGTGATGAGTGGAATACAACCTTTAAGAAAAATGAAGGTTTGTATGAGTGGATTTTTATGCCATTTGGATTAACAAATGCCCCGAGTACTTTTATGAGGCTGATGAATGAAATACTGAAAAATTTCATTGGCAAGTTTGTGGTTGTATATCTGGATGATATACTGATCTTTAGTAGGACTAAAGAGGAGCATTTGAGGCACCTGACATTAGTGATGAGGAGACTACAGGAGGAGAAGATGTTGATAAATCTGAAGAAGTCCTCATTTATGAAGACATAACTCATTTACTTGGGTTTTGTGATCTCTTCAAATGAGTTGAAGATGGATCCAAAGAAGGTGAAAGAAAACGAAGAATGGTCATCACCGAGGAGCATGTTTGAGGTAAGGAGCTTCCATGGATTAGACATCTTCTATAGGAAGTTCATCAAAGACTTCAGTGAAATTTGTGCGCCAATGTTGGATACAGTGAAGAAGAATCACAAGTCTTTTAAATGGATAGAGGAAGCTGAGAGGAGATTCAATATACTGAAGGAGAAAATAACAGAACGACCAATTTTGGTCTTGCTGAATTTTGAAAAACATTTCAGGTGAGATGTGATGCAAGTGGAGTTGCAATTGGAGTAGTTTTGAACTAGGATAATAAAATTGTTTCCTATTTCAGTGAGAAACTGAATGAGACCAAGAGAAAATACTCCATGTATGATAAGGAGTTTTATGCCATAATTCAAGCCTTGAAGAAGTGGAGAAATTACCTTGTCCCTCAATAATTTGTCTTGTATAGTGATAACTAGGCTTTATAATTCATAACCATGCAAGAAAAATTGAATCAGAGGCATGCAAAATGGGTTGAGTTTATGCAAAATTTTACTTTTGTCATAAAACATATTTATGGGAATGATAACAAAGTTGTTGATGCATTAAGAAGGAGATGCTTGATTCTGCAGGAATTTCAGGTGAAGACCTTGAGGTTTGAACACCTTAAGGACATGTATTGTGATGATACAGATTTCAAGGAAGCCTATGAATCATGTGCAAATCATGTGCTAAGAGACAGAAGCCAGTGGATAGAGTATATGATTCAAGAGGGATTTTTGTTTAAGGGAAATCAATTGTGCATACCAAAATGCTCGATGAGGGATAACCTTTTGAAGGAAAAGCATAGTGGAGGATTGGCTAGACATTTTGGCCATGATAAAATGTTTTCTCAGTTGAGAAGTTCATACTATTGGCCAGGTATGAGAACATACGTGATAAATTTTGTGAATAGATGTAGAATATGACAACATGGAAAAGGGAAATGATAGAACACTAGATTGTATCAACCATTGTCAATACCAGAGAGGCCTTGGGATGAAATAAGCATGGATTTTGTGATGGGATTGACAAGAATGCAAAGAGGATTTGATGCCATATTTGTGGTGGTGGATAGACTTTAAAAGATGGCACATTTTGTCCCATGCTAGAAGACGGGTGATGCAACGCATGTTGAAAATATGTTCTTTAAGGAGGTTATAAGACTTCACGACCTACCCAGAAGCATTATCTTGGATACAGACACAAAATTTGTTGGTCACTTTTGGAGAACATTGTGGAAGAAGTTGGGGATAGATTTGTCCTTCAACTCAGCTTATAACCCTCAGACAAATGGAAAGATTGAGGTAGTAAACATAAGTTTGGGAAACTTGTTGGGGAGTCTGTTTACTGAACACCATAACCAGTGGGATCAGATTCTGCCACAAGAAGAATTTTCATACAATGACTCACCAAATAGGATCACTAGAAAGACTCCATTCCAAATATTGTATGGAATGCAACCAAGGGGAGTATCTGGGTTGAGAGACTTGGGACAGAGTGAGATCAGGAGCACTGGAGAAGAAAATTTTGCTACAGAAATGCAGAGGTTCCATATCCAGATCAGAGGACAGTTGCAGAGTTCTAACTAGAAGTACAAATAAATAGTTTATCAACATCACATATAATTTCAGTTTGAAGTAGGAGATCAGGTTCTGGAACATATCAGGAAAGAAAGGTTCCCTAGGGGAACATATAACAAGTTAAAGATGAATAAGATAGGACCATGTAAGATCTTGAGGAAGTTTGATGCAAACGCCTATGAGATTGAGTTGCCAGATGATGTGGGAATATCACCCATATTCAATGTTTCAGACTTTTATCCGTACAGGTAATATGACACCGAGGGATCAGAATATTGAGAGAAGGTCCAATGGGAGAAAAAAATTCCTATAGAAAAAAAACCACGCATCGAGAAGATTGTCTATTAGAGGATCGGAAAAAAGACTAGTGTTGGCAAATTCAGTGGATAGAATGCAGTGATGGTTGTTGTCATTAATGGCAACAGTAGAGACAGTAGGA
>SNQJ01S0012563.1:100055-128525 GCA_010110895.2 Picea sitchensis | reverse complement strand
ACACTCAGTGAAAGGAACTCTCCTAATGAAGAAACCCTAAGGCAACTGACCTAACATGATCCATGTAGACCTATTACATTATAAACCCGTGCAGGGGTGTGGAAATCCCGCTTACAAAACTGTGTGTTGGAGCAAAAAATGCCCTGTAGAACCAAAAAGTCTTCAATATGTTTGCATCTGATGATGCATATCTTCATGGTACATGGAGTTGACCCGCTAGTTGAAGAGGCAGTCAACACCTCTATGTTTCTTTCTTCGACGTGGCATCAACTCTTTCCTTAAACAATTTGGAATCAATCTTCTATTGTAGAGTCCTACTAAATCGCTTCCTCTACATACCATCCTTCAACATCTCAAGCTCCTTTTGAATTGGGGTGATCAATCTACCAATGAAGTTGGTGACAAGCTTTGTTTCTCCATCCATCACTCTGAGTTGAATGGGGAATGGTTAAATTTTTTAATATAGGCATCAACTAATTGATTCAACTATTACTATAGGCACATTCATTACTTTTGTTGCTCATTCTAATAATTGATGAGGCAAATTTAAACTCATCTCACAGTATGGCTTGAGGGACGTTGAGTGTATCTGTCTGCACTCACATAATTTCTCCCACCAAACCAAAGCTTCTTCGCACATATGCAACTTTGCAAAGGAAACCTTGTCCTCATCTATATAATGTTGCACCCCATAATAGGAATCAAGTTGCCTCGGCTAGTCGTCAAGTCACATAGCATCCATTTCACAATCATAGGTCAAAATTTTCCACTTTGGTCCCCACTTTGAGAGAAGATTCCAAATTCAACAATGGCAGATTATTGGACATCTAAGGCCTCAAAATGGAATTGTAGATAAGGCTTCTATGAGGAATACCCGCCTACAATATTGCAACCACAGTTATCAATATTTGTGGCATCTAAGTAATGTGGATCATTTGTTTGTCTAGATTCATCATTTTTCCATCATCATTTTGCCATCAAGGTTGGTTGTAATGAACATAATACACAAAACCCAAATTTTGTTGATGTTTTGGTAGTTGCGGGAGGTATTTTCATCCTAGATAACTTTTCTTGGAGAAGAAGAAGATTCCAAGAAGTCAAATGAAGACCATTGAACAGTTGAAGAACACCTCGAAAAAGAATAAAGTAAAATACAAGACCACAGAAGAGAAGTCGGCCCACAAGAAATAATAATAAAGTGGAAATATAATTTCCAGGAAGAGAAGTCGGCCCATAGAAATAATAAAGACCCAAAATAAGAAGTCGGCCCAGAAAGGCACCCATATTAGTATAAATACAAGTCTGGGTCAGTTCATTTGTACAGCCACACAGTTCTCCTTCTGCAGTGCGCACTAGGCAGTTGCAACTGCAGTTTTGCTATTTCTAGTTTCTGGTTCTCTTGGAGAAGGATATTCTTGGTGGTTCTTGGTGATCTCTCTTGTGCGCTACCTCTGGAAGAGTTGCGCTAAGGTTGTGTGGTGTTGTCTGGTTGCTTCGTGACAGTTACAGTTGCAGTTGCAGTAGCAGTTGCAGTTACCAGTTGTGCTAGTTTTGTGGTTCGCTAGTGATGTGCCTATCTTGCGCCAATTCCGTGGTGACTCAGTTGTCTACCCTTGCTAGGGTTTGACAAGAAGAAGAGATAAGTATTCGGTTCTTTATTGTTGGTTTGCTCTTATGATTAGAGCTTGTTCATGGTTGTATTGGAATATTCTCTCTAAGAAAAGTTGGATGGGTTTTTCCCCGAGTTTGGGGTTTTCCCAGATAAATCTTTGTGTCCCCTTGTGCTTGTTTATCTGTTGCTTATATATTTCAATATATGATTATTGAATGTTAAAAGAAGATAAAAATGCTATGGTAAATCTAATGTTAACGAAACTAATGAAAATCTAAGAAATTCATCCATATAACATAATCATAATCCGATGTGTGTAATAATGATTCTATTGACCTCTTATATATTATACTAAATCGTACTCATTGCCCATGTATGTCCACTACAAAGCTAACCCACTATTTACATATACATTTGACCCCTTATCCCCTTATATACCCTCATTAAGGTCATTAATCATTGGCAATTCCTTCCTCAACTACCACAATGCCACTCTACAATTCATCTTCCATCTCTCTCTTCATCTAAGACCAAGTCTTTACCACAAATTGTGCACAAAACTTTGTACTTCTGTGCAAAACAATGCACTGATACCAATTTGATCCAAACAAGAGTATGCTTATGTACTGCGCAACCACAACACAAATTACAAAGAGTTTATTCTAACATATGCAATCTTAGTATTTTATGATGTGACTCATATACTTAACAACCTAGAAAAAACACTTAGACATTGGCGCAATTTGTTGGGCAAGAAAATTATGTTAAGGCACAGATTGTAGCTTGGGCAAATCCCAACCCAAACCACAAAGGTGTGACAACTATGGAAGTATTTACCCACTATCACCTTAGATAAACACTCCCCTCACTTTAGTGATGATGAAAAACACCACAAGGGGGGAATCCCGGATGACCCTAGGGGGATCGAGACAGAAAGTGATAAGATATGAGAGATGCCCCTATATGTCAAAGTCAAATGTAGAGATGAAGCTTGGAAAAGAGTCTTATGAGAGGGTAATTGGTTGCCAAAGATGTACCTACAAAACAATGTTAGCCCTGCCCGGAACAAGACAATAGATGATAATATAAGCTTCAAATCAATGGGGACGTAGCAAGTAATCTTGCTGTCCCAAACTGCAGCAATATGGAAATATATATATCAGCAATGAAAGATAATAATAGCTGCAAATTTAAACATCCAAAATCAAGTACAAGATGTTGGAAACAAATCTAGGCAATCGATTGCTACAGCAGCAAATTCTAGCCACCAAAATTGACAAGCAATCCACCCAGAAAATAGCCAACAACTAGTAGCTTAAAAATGGCAGCTTGCAAGTAGATTCTAGCGGTAGAATAGTGAGTAAAACAAGGGTTAAAGATGAGTTTGTTGCAGCCCTAATGGCTGTAGCATTAATTTATAACAGCAGAGAGAATTACTTGGCCAATCAAGACACCTCAGGGGCATAAGAAAGCCTACAACATGTAGAAATAGATCCAACTTGAACAATGGCAATATCTCAAAATTTCTCTCATATCAATGCAAGAATATTATATCCCCAATGCAAGTAGATTAGTGCCTTATCAATTGGGTTAATGGAGTCTCTTGTGTATGAGCTAGGGTTTGTTACCTCTCTAGGGGTGTAAGCCTTTTTACTCCCTAGAGCAAAGGAAACCTAGCAAGGTAAATCTACAAGGGTGTAAGCCCTTTTACTCCTTGTAGCAACCTTTGCAAAGTAGCCCTTTCAATGACAAAAATGATAGATATTGGTGAAGGGTGTATGCCCTTATACTCCTCCAAGGATTTAGACCAAATCGACTTTGAAACAAGAAGAAACAACGCAATATGCAGAAAATTCCTTACAAATTCCAAGAGAATAGCATAATAAACCCTTCTTTACCAAGAATATTCCATCACCATAGCAAAGAGATAAGCAACAAGAGATAGCACCTTAGTTCTTCCTCCAATAGACAAGTAAATAGCATCTACAAAGCATCAAGAGAGAGATAATGCGATTTGCCCAAGTAGGGCAAAAATTTCAGCCAAGAGAGTATGTAATTCTCAAGCACATGATGATAAAATGACAATGAGGTGACCTCTATTTATATGAGGTCACCTAAAACCAATTTGTCTACTTTAATGTCAACAACAAATTAGGGAGGCCAAGCTCCTCTATTTTCCCTTTTACAACTTAAAATTAGAAAATACATAAAGAAATTCCCTTTTTAGGGGTGATGTCATGCTTTCATTTACTTGTAATTTTCTAGTCCCCTTTGTAAAGTTTTCAAGCTTTAGCATTTGCAATTTGGAACCGAGGCGGGCAATGAGTAGGTAGAGCTCAAGTTGGACCGGCTTTTGATGGTCCTCATTTGTTGTGTTCACTTTCTTTTCAGCATTAGTTTCTTATTCTTTTATAGCAATTGTAATCTACCTCTGGGACATCAACCCCCTCTTCCCACGAAATGAGGTACAAGCCCTTCTTAGGTCAATACGCCTGAAAACCCAAAAGATGGTTAAAGTTTTAAACGAAAGGGAAGAAGTATGGAAAGCGATAAGTGTGTGTGGGAATGGTACGATGACCCTTCGAGGAGACCCCCTAGTAGCAACCCTTTCCCCAAGGGTGACCCATTGACTAGGACAACATGTCAACCACCAAGGTGAAATGAGGCAAAAGGCATAATTCCCAAGCAAACGTTTTCAAAATCAATAAAGGACCCTCTGCAACATGTTCAAATGCTTCAAATATTAAAATGACACTTACCACGACACCTGACTTGTTACCTCATGAAGCAAGACTTGTTATCCTTTGTGGGCCAAGCTGGGTGTGGTGGATGTTGCTACCATTGATCAGATGGTGATGTGTGGTGAGTGAAGGGCTTCGCCTGCTGATTTGCCTCTCGGTACTCCATGTCTACAACCTACGGGCCTAGAGACATCATCTCCTTAGTTATCCCTAGGAATGGGGGGATAACACATCATAAACCAAAAGGCATGACCAACCATTCATACAAACCTTGCCTTGTCTTGAAGGCGGTCTTTGTAACACCCTGGGTTTTGAGCCCCCATATTAAATAGTGTATTGTTACATTGTTGAGAGGCCAGAGTGCCCAAACAATTATGAAAAGGCTAGTGTGCCAAAGAAATGTAATGTTTTGATCATTATTAATAATAAATACATCGTTGGTTGCTAGACGGACAAGGACTAGAGTTATAGGGGGCTATGATTCCACAAGAGAGGGGGCTTGAGGGGCTAAGTGCTTACTTATTTTATATTACCCATTTTGTGTAATGGGTTACGTGAGCTCTTGGGGGAAGGCCAAGAGGTTCTTGATCCCCACGAATTACAAAAATCCATCCTTGGTCTGTGGAAGGGGTTCTCCCATTGGGAAATTCTCTCATTCGTTTTGGCCATTCGCTCACTCTCATTCCCGTCCCCATTCTGGTGTTGTTGTTGGTCGCCTCACGCGTTCTTTCACCCGATTTGTTCATTGTTCATCCTCTCTCAGGGAGTCTGCAGTCCATTCTTTTCTGTCACCCACTCATCTTTCCTCATTTTCGTGTCTTGGCTTGGGAAAGGAAGACGAACTGTTGAAGAGCATCCATGGTATTGTTGGTTGTAAAGATTGTTGGTGTAATCCAGCCATGATTTGAGGCCTGCATGTCTGAGATGCTTTGGCATGTGTCCATCTTTGCTCACAGCTGCGAGTTATAAGAGTCCCAGCATGGAGATTCTAGACCAGCTGCACTGGAGCCCTAGAAGGAGAAGGATTGTCTGAGGGACTGTGTGGCAGAGAAGGGTGGAGATCCATTTCTCTTGGGTGGTGCAGGCTGGGTAGAAGAGAGTTGGGTACTTGGATTGTTGTGAGTGTTGTGAGTGTTGGAGAAGCCTGTGAGAGCTTGAGTGCTAACTAGTTTGGGAAGCCATGTAACACTCTGGAACCATCCTTGTGGATTCATAGCCCTAGCTCGAGGGTGACATTGTTGTTGAGACTTGGAACAACAGTGTCTACGGTTGGGTGGAACGTCCTTGGTCTGCAGCCAGTTGGTGTCTTCTTTTATAAAGGATAAGTGCTCTCTGTTATGGTTTCCTTTGCTTGTGTATTTATTTCTGCTGCGTATCAAATGATTATATCTGAGATTTGTACTTATAGTATGCATGGTATATTGTGCATGTCTTTTATGTTGTGGTATGAATCTTGATCGTTGCATGTATGTATTTCATGCTTCTTTATTAATTAATTGTTATCAGAGATTCGAAATCAGCCAAGAGGTGTGTTCTTGGTGTGGCATGCCTATCCTGTGGGAGGTTGGGTGTGTTATAGATTGGTAACAGAGCAGAATTGTAGTGGGGTTTCCCGGCTTGGGTGGATGGGGACGTTACAGTCTTCCAAGTGTCTTCTTCTTTAACACGTACCTGGTAGTATCCCGATTTGAGATCCAACTTGGTGAAGTACTTGACTTGTTGCAACTGATCTAACAAATCATCAATCTTAGGCAGTCGGTACCGATTCTTGAGTATGATCTTGTTCAAGCTCTGTAGTCAATACACATTCGCCAAAGTACTATGATGATAGGTGACCCACAAGGTGATGTGCTTGGTCGAATAACTCCCTGCTCCAATGGTTGTTGCAACTATTTCTTCACTTCGTCTACTTCCAGAATAGACTATCTATACAACCCAATATTTGGTAATGGGAAGTCAGGCAACAACTATATCTCGTGCTCCACTTCCCTCTTAGGTGGCATCCCTTTAGGCTCCTGGAACACTCCTTTGTATGCCTGCAACAACTCCTCCAATTGTTGTTTATGCTCTATTGTGCATCCCTCTAGGGATGCCTTTACCCTTACTGATTCCTCCCTAGGCTTATTCTATCTTAAGAAAAGCAATACATACTTCTTACTAGAACTAATCAACTTTTTGGCTTGGTTAGCACTTACCAAAGAGATCTTTGACTTGCCTTTGCATGCATTGATGATGAAAGACTTACCATCCTTGATCAAGCGGTATCGATTTGCTCTCCGTACGAAGATCACATCCCTCATATACATGTAGGTGCTTCCAAACACTACACCACACACATCAAAGGGTACTACATCTAATTCCACTTCATCAATAAAATCTACACTTATAGCAAACTTGACCTTACACTATTTAGTGACTTTGATCTCTACATGCTTATTCACCCATCCCAATGGATATGGGCTCAGATGATCATGAACCTCCAACACAAGTTTGTTGACCAAATCGTCTGCTATGAGATTGGCCTATGAGCTAAAATCAAATAGAGCATCTAACTTGGTCTTTTTGACCTGGACCTTAAATGGAAGAGTTTTTCCATCTCCTTCTCTTCCTTATGATGAAGGCTACTCAAATTCACCTCCTTTTACACTGAAGTGTAGATAATCTTCTCATCCACATCTAAGCTACTCTCTACCCGGTTGCCTGAATCCTTGCCTAACAGGTTCTTGGCATCCTTCTTACAGTTCTTTGGATTCAACTCTGGATGTAGCTTCCAACATTTGTCTTCGATGTGACCATCAATACTGCAATGGTTGCAATGGTTGTTTGGATCCTTGCACTAATGTGCAATGGTTTTCGTCTTCTTGTCTTTCCCTTTCCACTTCTTCTTCCCCTCCTTGGAAGCTTCTTGGTGATCTTTTTGTTTAGAACCACTTGGTTATCCTTTCTTATGGCCTATGTTTTCTAGATATTGTGCTTGCACACAGGCCTCATCAACAGTCTTTGGTTTGAAGAGCATCACTTTCTTTCACAAATGACTACGTAGACCACCCAGACACTTGAGCACTATGTGTGAGTTCTTGGGAGAGATACCCAACATGATCACCATCTTCCTGAATTCGATGGTGTACTCTTGCACACTCTTCCCTTACCTCTGCCTAAAATGATGCCAAAGGATCCATTGGTCCTCTACAGACCCAACAAGGTAGAACTRGGACTTGATGAGAGTTTTAAAATCCTCCCACTTTGTTACTGGTGGATCACCCTCCAATCTAAGTGTCTCCATGTGGCTTTCCCACCAAGTTAGTGCATGGCCCTCTAGTTTCAATCAGGAAAATCAAATTTTCTTCTCTTCATCTATATTATGGGCACTAAAATACACTTCTAATTATTGCAACCAATGATTTAACTTAACGACATTCATCTCACCTTGATAGGGTTTGATACCCACTTTCGCTTCCATTTTGAATAGAGGTTGTGAAGAGTGAAGAGTGATGGCACTGGAACTTGGTTGCTCTTTCTCGGGCTCTTTTCTTGATTCCTTTTTTGGGTCTTCACTATTTGCTGATTTTTCATCCGATCTAGCTTATGAGTTAGAGCCAGCAACTTCCCCGAAAGGTCTGAAATTGTTCAGTAGCATCACCATGAGGAGAGCCACGGTGCGAGAGATATAAGCAACTTGCTCTTCGAGTCTCAAAAATCTCTCTTCCCCTGCATCCCGAGGATTGTTATGAACAAACTCATCCACCATGGCTAGGGTTCTGCGACTTCCTTCTTAGGCCAATTCCTGAATCCTGCAACTTTCCACAAATAGCCCAAAGAAAACTGCTCTGATACCAATATGGTCTGTACACTGTTATGGATATTCCACTGGAACAGTTCGTCCCAACAGATCTTGTAATATTCTGAAAAATCTTAGATTATGCAAGTTATTTCCTTAGATTCCATATTGATTATTACTAGCTTAGCGCTTGAATTTATGAAATAACCGAATTCAAAATGAAAGAACAAGCAAATAAACACACCATCCACACAATTGAACACAATATGTACCCTGGGAAATCAAATACGAGAGAAAACCTAGCTAAAAGGTAAGGCCTATGCTCTACTCTCTTTTCTTCGGTTATGAAATGCAAATACAAAGAAAGGGGGGGCACTCACTATGGAGTTTCCTTTGACATTGTGGCTTAAACGATTGCTACAGAACCTCCTACCTCCTCTATTATGCTCTCAAAATACTACTCCTAGATGATCTACTCAAATATGGAACAAGCACAATGCTAAAGAATGGAACCCCTTCTCTTCCTAGCAACCTAGTATTTAACATAGCCCGATAGTCGTCTAGGGTTAGGGTTTTTTCATCTTCAACCCTCAATTAGTGACAAGGTTTTGGACCTTCTAGAATCTTCTTGAAATTTCACATGTGGCTAGCCCCACATGTGTGACATGGCACCCACTTGTCCCCTGGTGGTCAACAAGGTAGGTCAACTTGCGAGAGGCATAACTTCCACATACGAGCTCCGATTGAGGCGATTTTTGTACCGTTGGACAATGGAAAGGTCTCGACTTGTAGAATAGCGTCAAGGGGCTATGAGCTATCCTTGCAAAGTTTTGACCACAAAAAATGTTGTATGATGCCTCAAAATGGCTTTGGAAGGTTCTGAACCCCAAATCTCCAAACTAGGACATGCTGCTAAAACGGGCACTACAAGCCAATTCCTCCAATTTTTCCACCCAAAAAGTACCAAGATAGATAACAAATTATACAATGATCCAATCTGAATCGTGTAAAAAAACCATTTGTACCACATGTAAGGGAAAAAAATAGCTAGAGGAAGAAAGTAGAGTATAAATAGGCCTTTGACCTCATGAGAAGGACCTCTTTTATTTTGGAATTGAAACTAGCCCTTGGAGGCTATTTTATGCTAGTGCAGCATCCATACTGCTTTGGATGGGGCTTGAGTTGGTGTCCATGCATTCTCAAGAGGTCACTTTTTCTATTGTGTGTAATGGCTAAGCATTGTTTCAGCATTTTTGGCAAAGCTCCAAATTTTTGGGTACATTTGTCTTCATTGTAGGAATTACTGTAGATGAATGTTTAGAATCTACTGCATTTATTTTTACTTTAATTGCAATTCCAAGAAGCCCTTGATTCCTTCCTATCCCTTTTTGTTCCTTTTATGTGCAAGGTAAATTTCTTAATCTCATCTCGATAAATAAGCTAAAATAGGGTCATATTTTCGAGAGCATAACTTTTGCTCATAACTGGGAATTTTAATTTGCTTATGGATTCAAAAACTACAACCCGACTCCCACGAAGCTCGTACTACATCTGCATTTTGGCTCATTTTTCACTCATAATTGCCAAATTCCTTTTTATGTGCCTCAATTCTTTAATCAAGGTTTTGTTGTCCAAATTTGTCTAGTATTTCTCCCAAAAAACCTAGTCAAGCACTAGAAGATGGATCTATAATAATTTGGGATCATAATAATAGACTTGGCAACATTACACCACATGACAACCAATCAGCTCATTGACAATAACATGATCTTTAATAACTCCAAGACTCTAGAGGATTTTCATTTCTTCTTTCATGGTGGAGAGGTGGAGATCATTGTTGATTACATGCATTTGGGGTTCAATTCATAGCTCCTAGTTTCAACGTGAGGCTTGTTTCCCAATACCAACTCAACAAGGGGTATGCTTCCCTTACCATGCCAAAACACAAATGTTTCCACTTGCATTTTCAAGACATCCCAACAAAGTTGTTCCTCTTTGATACAATCATTAAACCCATAGTTCTTTATGGAGCAACGACTTGGGGACCTAGGTTGACTTCTACAAAAGGGTCACAAGTTTAGAGAGTTCAATCTATCATGCTACAGAATATGATTTGTTGCAAACAAGTAGTCCTACAAGCCATCGTCTAGGCTGAGTTTGGGGCCCATCCTTTACAACTGGAAAACATTTTCAGACTCATCTTTTTTCTCCAAGAGATCCGCATTATGGGGTATTCCACTCTGGGGCAAGATAGGTACCCTATCTTGCTCTTTACTCCTCTAAGGGGGTTTCCTACCTCGGCCTTTTTGGACGCAAATAGCGCTAGTTCTTAAAGGCCACCTCACTTCTTCAATCCATTGGCATTTCTATAGGGCATCTCCCTCTATTCAATTACTCCTTAGACACCCCCGGTCATCTCCTCGCCATTAAAGGAGAGATCAACAAGACATTTAAGGACGAAATCTATCTATTGGAGGTATACTCAAAGCACGTGGGTCTCGAGCCTCCCCCAAAGATGGCCTTTTATTATGAGCATTTCAAGCAACTAGAGGAGAGTCTCATTGTCCATCTTCACTGCATTCAGCGTCACTGGGTCTATGGCCTCAAGGGGCAGTTGTGGGTTTCCTTCTACCACCTATGGATTAAGACAAACCATCACATCCCTAGCCTAAGAGGTTTTGTTTGTTGTGCCATCTCCAAGAGATCGAGTCTAAGGAACACTTCATCTTCAAGTGTCCCATATATTATGAAATCTGGAGAAGGTTCCATTGCTTGTATCGAGAGTCGAGACATTACCTTGAGACTTGCTTTCACTATCCTGATCAAACATGCCTAGCTTTATAAATTGTGAGGCAATTATACACACGCAAGAGACTTTGCATGGCCTCTTTAAGCCCGATATTATTAGGCTCATTACTTCTTTCTTCCAACCTATCTCAGATGTTGGAGGCACTAATCGCTGAGAAAACCCCCTTGCCTTTAAGTCAAGTGGTTGTAGATATGTGATACAATGAACTTCTTCTAGCATGGTTGATAGGCACATCACCTCTATATGCTCTTTTTCTTAAATGACCAGTTTATAATATTGGTTATTTAAGAAAAAGAGCAGCCAATAGGGTCGGCCAAAACAAAAGAGTTAATAAATATATACAAGAAGTAAACCTATCCTACCTACAGCCTAAGAAAAGAAGAACACAACCACCTAATGCATCTAAGGCTATCTAGACAACTAAGAAAACAAATAGAGGGAGGAAACAAAAAGGTACTATACAAATATTATTATACTATAAAAATATAAAAATATCATATCATACTAAAACCTTTAAAATAATTCTACTAATTCTACTGAATAAGAATATAAAAAAAATGATATTAAAACCTTAACATACCTAAAACATACTAAGAACCTAAGAGCTCACAAACTGAAACTCACATATTTAAACTGACATGTTATATAAACGTTATATAAAATACGAAAGACACTTGTAACAAATAATATAAGATTTTTATTTTTGTTCGGTGAAATACACTTCCCAGTGAAATCTATTGGGCAATTTCCCCATTCCAAGAATGTTAACTAGACCGGATTCTGTATAAATTCAAAGCTTTGTTAACAATAGGCTCAATAAAAGTTCAGCTCAACATGTCATTTGCTGAAATTGAAATTGGCTGAGTAGGATAACATTCCCTTTTCACAACCTCCTGAGCTAGACCTAATTTACTTATAAAAACTGCTATAAGAATTTTATAAATAAAATTATATATAAAAACTAAAAAAAAACTGAAGGCATAAAATTATTAGAACTAATAAAAGCTAAAATTTAACCTAGTCAATTATCCCACAAGCAGCTGACATGACATTAGGAGCACTATAAACTCCAATCAGAAGGACGAAATTTTGGTCTCTAAAGGACAGTAATAAAACCTATATTCTCTGTGTGTCAGACACCTAAAAAAAAAGTTTGGATACAATAAGGGATGGAAGAAGCAGGAATAAAGAAGTGGGAATCGGGGGGAATATGATAAAACTGTGTATCACATAAAGTCAAATACATATTCCATCTTCAATAAGTTGAAAGTTGATTATTATGCACAAATAAGAGACAAATAATGGAAACACTATCAAAATGTAGCTCGAAAAGGCCTATAAAAGATAGGGAAAAAGTGCACTACTGCGAAAAAAAATAACAACAGACAATATAAACAATTCAATCATATGTTGAGTGCAAACCCTATGATCAAACGTAAAACTTTTACGTATCAGCGATTCAATAAATAAAACATATGAACGAGAGGCAAGATAATCATAATTAAATTAAATTAAATTATCCACTCGTTTTATTCCACTATTTCCTACATATGATTGAATCTGCTGCAGGATCAAATCCTAGCCAAGAAATTAAATATATGTTCAACAAAGATTAAGAATTCAATTCCATTCACAAACAAATAAAAAAGCAAAAAATACCTGATCCTGAAGGGCCTCAGCAAGAGCAAGATCGGGGTGAACGTAATCGAGACCTTCAAATAGGTCCATAAAGCTATCCGTAACAGTGTAAGGAAAACCTGTGTTTAT
This sequence comes from Picea sitchensis, assembly GCA_010110895.2. Taxonomy (NCBI): domain Eukaryota; kingdom Viridiplantae; phylum Streptophyta; class Pinopsida; order Pinales; family Pinaceae; genus Picea; species Picea sitchensis. The sequence goes on along the minus strand of SNQJ01S0012563.1, from coordinate 115,818 downwards.
ATAATGCACCTCGAGCTGCTGATTGCCGTTCATTTTCACTTGTTTTCCTAAAGATTGCCACAACAAATCCGACTTCCCCTGCTCTACAAAGCTTCCAAATTCACAGCTCCAGTAAAGCTGCGTAAAATGAAGAAACAAAGAAGAAGTCAAATGCGCGCGCCTACTTCACTCCCGCCGCGAAAACAGTACAAGTTATCTTAGGGCCATTGCTAGTTCAGCTAAAATCGTCAAAGATGCTCCAGATTATCGATCTGCTACAGACGAAACCTACATTATTTATGAAAATAAAGAAAAAGACGAATAAGGAGGGCAAATAATGCTTGTGCGTAAACCTTGTCGGAGTGAATTTAAAGAGTCCTGTGATCGAAGCCGTCCGATGAAGGCGCAATCTCACCATGAGATCGAACAAGTTTCCTCTGCAGCATCGAACGGCAGATCAGATCTGGCCAATTATTGCCAGAAGGTTTACATCGCCATAAGATTTCGAGACTTCACTGGCAGACCCCGCGCGATTGGATCCCTGGCATCTTGTATGTCACAGGCACAGAGAATCGATCGATTGGGTATAATGAAATTTATTTCATTCACACTGCACTTTCTTCTTTATCTCCTTATCACGAATAATACTCCTCTTTTCTTTCTTTATTCCCCGACGACCCTTGTCGGAGACGTGCTACCTTGCCACGTTGGTTCCACGTCGGTTGTCCGGAAACGTAAGACCGTCTGGTCATTTTTTCACCCTTAGAGGACGCGAGCTCTAAACCGTCGATCGGCCTCGAGATGAGACGATATTGGCATCTTCCGCTTTTGTCTTTAATGATTTTATTGTTTTTTCGTTTTCCGTTGTAACGAATACCTGCACATCATGCTATTTGGGGCTAATTTTTAGGCCTCGAGAAGATGAGCAACTTCTTTTTGTTTTCACCATGAAGTTGTATGTGGAGATGACCAGACCAACCACTCTCCATGACAAATGAGAAGTTTATTTGTAAGTGGTATTTTGGTGGTGGAAGATAAATATATTTAAAACTATTTTATTTTCGAAAAGTAGAAGTTGAGATGTTTGATATAGTTGTCTGTGTTTTCATAAATAAAAGGGTTTTATAAAAGGGTTTTATGCATCAAATTGGTGTGTTTATGCATCAATTTGGTGTGTTTAATTGTGACTTTAAAATTAGATTAATATTATTATTATATATTAAAATTTTAAGGATATAGTTTCTCCATGTCTTGAAGATATTGAGAGTTTTTAAAACAACCTAAAACCTTGAAAAATCTTCAAATAATTTAAACCTATATTCTAGATAGATTATTTTGCTTCATTAGATTTTTACAAAAACTAAATCTTCCAAACTCCCTATAAAGATTAAATTTTCCAAACTCTCATATTTTAATTAATTCACTTAAAAAGTTATGTAAAAGAAAATTTGAATTGGCATACATTGAGGTTGACAAAAGGCAATCCAGAAGAAAGCCAATCCCTGGTACAACAAAAGAAATGGGTTTCAATTGAATAGACCAAGTCTATGATTTGAATCTTGTCATTCTCTCACTAACTCTAATGAAACTCTTGGAAATTTCATACAAAAATGTAAATTATCTTGTTATATAGTGTCACGTGACATTCAATCTTATGAAAGGTCTAATAAAATACATCTATTTGTTTATTAAGTTGATAGGTGTTCCTATTTTGAAATTAGCATACATTTGGCTATGGGATAAGAAAAGGCTCCTCTTTGAGACTCTTGTCACTCTTGTTATCTTATATGGATGTGAAGTTTGGGGATGTACTTGGAGAAAGATAGAAGAGATACAAAATAATTGTATAACTTATAATCTCAAATTAAAAGGTAATACACCCTATCCTATCCTCCTTGTAGAAGCAAGCATTCCCCCATTGAGAGCATAGCTATGATTAGGTACTTAATGTACAAGAACAAGATAAACAACATGGATTACAAGAAGCTCCCCAAAATTGTGTCAGATTCTAGCCAAAATCATCAACACCTCAAGCGGAGATGGCATAATGATGCCAAGTCTTGGCGAAATCATTGCGGGATAAAAGAAGAAGTTATTATGCAAATTATTAAAAATATTGTTCAAGATAAATTTCACTAGAATTTATGATGCTATAAAGAATTAGAGGATAAAAGAAAATTAAGATATAGTATTGTTCAAGCTAAATTTAAGGAGAATCTATACTGTAATAAAGAATTAGAGGATAAAAGAAAATTAAGATATTATAAGGAGGTGATTAACCCTAATCTTAAAGATCAAAAATATCTCTTTGTTATGATTAGTTTTAAAAAGAGAATCAATATTGCTAAAATTAGAACTAATTCTCATGAGCTACATAGTGAGATTGGTGTTGGACAATCCCAAAAACACCATGGCATGAAAGGATATATGTCACCTTTGAGACACCAAAAAAGTTGAAGATGAAAATCACTTTCTACTGGAGTGGAGTATGCCCAAATTATACATGTCATAATAACGACCTTCCTAACCTTCTAAGTCATCAAAAGTATAATGATCTTGGAAAGCTTCTCTTAATGCCTTTTGAACATCGAAATAATATTATAAGGAAATCTAAGTAATCTCTTACATTTCTTAAGGCTTGATTGGTCTATAGTGGAGGTTAACCATCATCATCATCAATATTGAATAATGAGGATACATCTAATAGTCATGTTTTCTTTTAATCTCCATCATTCAATAATTTAATTGTTCAAGTGTTAATTATAGAGTTAGAAATGTTTGTACAATTAAATATTGAAAAATATGTGATTAACAAATGAAAAATATATATACAATTAATAAATAATAATCTCTATCAATATTCATCATCCATTATTACCAAAAATAAAATAAAAAATACTTTATATCACCTACCAAAATTTACATTCCTAAAAATATAAAGTAGAAATTATTTATATCACCCACCAAAATTCCCATTCCTAAAAAAATATGTTCATCTATTATGTCCCATACTATTTGTGTAAATAAATTACTTGTTTTACATTAAAAAGAAAAAAAACAATTTCTTTAAACATCTTTCCATAAAATATCAACCAATTTAATAAAATAAATACCAAGCATCAATCAAAATACTTTTAAATATAAAAATATTGAATCTTCTACTTATAAATAAACAAGAACGCATTGTAATATTGAAACTCACACTTCTCTCAATTTGCATCATTAAAAAAACACTTCCATACTTTGTAAGAGCAAATTTTATTTTACCAAGTGGCAAATTTAATAATATTAAGTTGTTTAAATGATTTTTCACTTTTATTTTTATTTATTTTTACTATCAATTTCCTTCCAAAGTCGAGTCCCTTTTAAAATTAGTTATAATAATCTTTATTTATATCCCACCACTAAACCAGAATCCTATCCACCTAATAACACTCTTTATCATAAAAAGTTATTTAGTTATTATTATTATTTATCCACCGTGAATGAAAGGTCTATTAATCCCACCACTAAACCAGAATCCTATCCACCTAGTAACACTCTTTATCATAAAAAGTTATTTAGTTATTATTATTTATCTACCGTGAATGAAAGGTATATTAAAAATGAAAGGTTACCAAAAAGCACGGACATCATAATTTAATAATTGAATTGTAATCAATCACGTGGTGAGTGGATTAACCGTGCACGTTGCAATCAATGAGAAAGACGAGTTGAACCCTAACATCGAATTCGGGCAATAAATGCTTAGTCGTACCAACAACTCTTTTACGTAGTCATACATTATTGACTATTATAACTTAAATTACCATTGCCAAACAAATCATGTAACCTTTCTTCGTATTAAAGGGGTTTAGGAGGGCGTGGTTGAGCAACTAGCCCGACTTCAAAGCCTTGAAGGTAAACTACTTCTATTATTATTTGAACTACCACGAGTTTGATAAATGGTAGGTAAATAGATAGATAGAAAATAGAAATATATATCTAATTATATTTTTAATATAAAATAACTGTATATATTTATTATTTATTATTTTTATTATAATAAAAGAGGAAACTTTGATAATTAGGGATACTGATATAATTGTAAAAGTCAAATTATAGATTAGGTATATTTAATTTGATTTGATTATTTTCACTTTACATTAAGGTTTAGTTACTTTGTTGATTCTAATCTTAATCATCCGCTTTTTGTTTGTATCATTTCTTAGCCAATTGTGTTGTACTTCTTATTAAATCCTCCTAAAATGATGATTTGTAATGCATTATATATAAATTAGATCTCTTCATATTTTGCAAGTATGTTGCAATGTAGGAGAAATTGTTGCTCAGTTCCACATACTTTGCATAACATTTTCCTCTCGCGGCTCTTGGGGTTATTCCTATCTTCTTATTTCACATCTCAACATGTGTGAGCTAGTTCTAGTTGTGCCATTACTTCACAACATGGGATGTTAAGCTTCAAGTAGTTTTGCACTTTGATTTCCTCTTCTGTGTCGAAGTCGTATACGGAGTAGTATTGTTTTCTTTTAACATGTTTTCTCAATTTTCCCTTCTTGTAGCATTATTGTATTTGGCTTTGCCTAAGGTACCTTTCTTATTCTACATTCAACTCTTCAAACCATTTTTTGTGTTCTCGATTCTATGTTTTCTTCTTCCTTTTTAGCTCATCTTGACTAGTTTTAACTAGAATCACATCATTGTTTATGACTTCCATTTTCTATTATAAAAAAATCAACTTCAATTATATTAGGTATAGTCTTGCTTCAATTAAGAATATCTCATAAGAAATGTTGTTTTTTATCCTTAAAAAACTTGGTATCAAGTGTTTTTGTACATGCTTAATTAGTTCGATCAATTTATGGATATATTTGGTCCCATACTTCACATCCATAAAAGAGTATAGTAGATAGAACATTTGAAACATAAAATACAATATTTTCTAATCCCAAACCTTTGATATCATGTATTTGTTTTGTATTAAAAAGAATACTTTCCATCCTCATTATAATGTTTTTCTTGTGTAAAAAAATCTAACTTTTTATTAAAATCTAATCTTAAATTATGATTTTAAATTATTTCTAATAATATAATTTTATTTACACTAATTTTATTTAAAAAAAAAAAAAAAACAATCTTAATGTTCACATTCCCAACCTCCACACCAAAAGACTTTAAAGATCTAAGTGGGAAAAAATCAAAAACAAGTTTATCTTTACTCTTTGTAAAAGTGATCCTTGTTTCTTATAATATAAAAACCATCATCTTTTCTTTCAATCAATTCAATCGATTAAAGTGGTTTGACATTAACCAATGCGAATCATTAGTGACATGAATTGATTTGTGAGCCATGGTAACCTTCTTCATTAAGCAACCCAAAATATCATATTTAATTTGGTATATATAACATGTATTTTAGTATTCTTATGACTTGTAGTAAAAAACAATAGAAATGAAAACCATATTTGCAATTACGAAAAAGACATGAGCCAAGTCATATAAAACACGCTACAAATGTGTGGAGGATAAGCTGTAAGTAGAAGAGAAAAAAAAACATACAAGTAAAGTGTCCACAAGCTTGTTTTATATAGTGTGCTACTTACATGTATGAAGGAAGTCGGTGGGGATAATTATCTAGTTCCATACATGTGTAGAAGGATTTAAAGTTTTTATCAAATTTCTTATCATTTTGTTTGGAGTGTGATTCTTACATTTATGAATGAAGGAAGTTAGTAGGAATAACTAAAAGGTTTAAAGTTCTTTTTATCAAATTTCTTATCATTTTGTTTGTTTGGAGTGTGATTCTTACATTTATGAATGAAGGAAGTTAGTAGGAATAACTAAAAAGTTTAAAGCTTTTTTCAAGTTCGTATACTATTTTGGGAAAAAAAATTATATATGGATTATTTAAAAAATAAATAAATGATATGTAATGATGAAATTTGAACTTTATAGGTAAGAATTTTGTTTTTTAATTGAAGTTTATGTTTTATTATTTTTGTCTTTTGAATTGAAAGACATTTTAATCGTATATTGTTAAAGTTGTTTGATATGATTTTTCATTTAGAAATGGTTTGGATGTTGTATATCCTTCGACACATGTAGCTTTAGTAAGCATTTAACTTTGATTGTCTCTTTTTCCAGCTCGGTCACGAAAGGGGTCTCGATTTACTATCTTACCTGCTGATCTTCTTTTCTAATCTTAACCTAGTCGTTACAGGTCGTTAGATCCTTCTCAGTAAAACTTCTTTTCACCTGAGACAGGGACTGCTCCACTACTTTCAACCTGTGTCGACTTCCCTCCACTCGACCAGGCGTTATCCTTACCCGGTGGATCATAGTGGGCCTCCTGTGGTCCCCAGTCATCTCCCTTTTACAATGGATGAATTGACAAACACACTTCTGAACCCATCTGATGAACTTATTTGGAAGCAGGTTGGCTTTTTCGAGCAAGTGGACTCCGTGGAAAGAAGGAATCTGACCCTTCCTCCTAAGCCTTTTACCTTTTGCCCTGCCTCTGCCTCTGATGCTCCTGCTGTGACAGATCTTCCCACACAGAAAATTGCTCCTTTCCCGAGATCTACTCCTACTTTTTCGGTCGGGACCCTCCCTATCCACTCCACTTTTATCTCCGAGTCTGAGATCCCAAGGATCCCACCAGTGACTCACCAAGTGGCTTCCCTTCGTCGCAAGGTATGGAAGTCTAATAGAAAAACAAAGAGATTGGTCCTGGGAGACGGGGTAGGATTGGAAAACCTCTGCAAGATGTCCCTTTGTGCATTGGTAGGCCGCATCTCCTACAAATCCCTGAACCCACCTCCTCTTGAGGACTGGTTAAAAACTGCTTGGGCTCCTCTTATAGGCTATTGTCCAGAAGTCATGTATCTTAAAAAAGGTTGGCTCGGCTTCCTGTGCAGAACCCCTGAAGATGCCTCTCTGCTCTTATCGTCTACTTGGGTTTTCGGGGGCAGCAGCCTCATGCTTAAGCACTGGAGAATGGATTTCAACCCTGACACAGACTATTTTCAGTTCAGACATTTATGGGTGCTCCTACCGGGACTTCCTCTCCATTTCTGGACTAAAGAAGCTATCAGAGCTATAGGGGACTCCTTGGGAAAGTTCATTTCTTTTGACTCAGCTTCCTTCACAGGCTTCGCGAGGAAGATGGGCAGGGTACTAGTTGAGATTGACATCACGGCTGGTCTGCCTGAGAAGCTGGAGATTGAATGGAGAGGTCGGAAGTTTCTTCAGATCCTGGACTACCTCGGTATTCCTTTTCGCTGCAACAACTGCCGAGAAACTGGACATCTCCGTCGGAATTGTCCAGGTAAGTCCGGGTCCCTCCTTTCTGAAGAAGCTGAACTGCACCTTAATCCTCCGGACTCTATGATTGCTGACCCATCGATTGAGCCCATGTTTTATCCCCCGGTTCCTCCCTCCCCTCCCTCTCCTGGTCACCCTGAACCTTTAACAACTAAAATCTTTCACCACTGCCCCTCCCTCTATAACTCACTCTCTTCTCTTGAAAGGGAGACCATCGATCGGTCCCATTGGCTCACAGATCCCCTCCCTTCTTCCACTGATCCAGATTTAGAGCCCTCAGATCCCCTTACTTCTTCCCTCGTTCCAGTTGTAGAGATTATACAGCCACCCTCTACACAGCGCCCTTCACTTGGTTCCCCTCGTCCAACCTCCGAACTCACGCGATCAACCTCCGACCACACTCCCCCTACTATTCATCTACCCCTTTTGCAACTTTCACCTACAACACAATCGACTGATCTGCCCGGAACACCATCTCCTATCTTGGGACCGTCGGACTCATCAACCTCTCTTCCGGGTTATAGCCAGCTGTTAGAAAACATTGACTCATTGATGTCTGCTCTGGGCTCTGCGGCCCCTTCTTCCTACTTGTCGGACTCCTCAACACAGTTACAAGCTTACAGGGGGAAGGAGCTCTTAATGGTCTCTTCCACGGAGGGAGCTACTTATTCTCAACACTCAACTAAAGACCAAAGGTCCTTTGCATGGTCGCGCGGACTGGGGGTAGAGTTATCTCCTCTACAAACCAGAATTTCTAGAAAAAAGAAAGAAGTCAAAGACTCCCTACAGTCGGCTTCTACTGTCTCTACTCACCCAGAAAAGGCCCCCCTTAGAGCGTTGAAGGCTATAGCGTGTTCTAAATGATTGTGCTCTCATTGAATGTGAGAGGTATCGGAGGACTACGCAAGAAGGCCTCCTTTCGTAAGCTGCTTGTTGACACAAATCCTAACATCATTCTCCTCCAAGAGACTCTTTCGCCCGATCACATTTCTAGAGATTTTGTGCACTCTCTCCGTTCATCTTGGTTTTCTGCAGCCGCTAGCTCCATCGGCAACTCTGGAGGTTTGTTGGCGGCTTGGGATCCGGTTATCTGTAACTTGGTTCCCTACATCACCTGTGGAGGCATTCTGCTGCTGGGTCGATGCCTTGATACTTATCAAGAGATTGCGTTGTTAAACGTATATGGTCCCTGTCTGGACAGGTTACAGTTCTGGTCGCGCCTCGCAGCAAGTGGCATACTCTCCATCCCCAACCTCATCCTCGGGGGGGATTTAAACATCACGCTCGCAGCCGATGAACACTGGGGAGGTATTACATCTCCCGCTTCAGGAGGTGCTTTCTACAGGAATCTCTTCTCGTCCTTCAATCTCGTTGATATTTTACCAAACTGTATTGTCCCCACTTGGCGTAATGGCCGCTTCGGGGATGAGGCCATTGCTAGTAGACTAGACCATTTCTTAATCTCTGGTAACTACCTAACATCAGCAGCCTTCCCAACTTCGTGGGTGGAGTATCCATACTTCTCTGACCACGCCCCCATCCTATTACAGCTGAACCGTCCACTACAGCCATTCACTTACCCATTTAAGTTCAATCATCACTGGCTAGCTTCGACCGACTACTCCGATCTGGTACATTCGACCTGGACTGACCCTCAATTTCTGCTAGAGTGCAACCCGCAGCAGCGCCTACACTGGAAACTAAAGGAGTTGAAAGCTCGTTCAAAGATTTGGGGCATTCAAAAGAAGAAATCGGAGGTGGCCCAACTAATTTTTCTAGAGGCGGAGATTAAAAGACTTATACATCTTTCAACAGCTGCAGCCTTATCTTTTGAAAATTCCATTTCCTTAAAAGAGTTAGAACAGCGAAGAGACTACATTTTGCAAGAAGATGAGAAGACCTGGCGACTCCGCAGCCGAGCGACCTGGCTCAAATGGGGCGATTCCAACTCAAAAAAATTTCATAATCTGGCTAGATACAACAGGCAGAGGAAACTTATTTGGTCTATTCAAAGTGAGGCAAAGGAGAAGCGTCGGGGCCAAGAGGACATCAAGGCGGAGGCGGTCACATATTTCAAACAGTTATTCAAGGGAGACGACAGTCCATTACTTCAAGAAAAAGTTGCCACCGCAAGCCTCTATCCAAGGTTGGTTTCGGACTCTGAAACCTCCGATCTTTTCAGGCCTGTCACCCTCCAGGAGCTAAAGCATATTCTGTTACATTTCAAAAAGGAGAGGAGTCCAGGGCCTGACAGCTGGACGTCAGAGTTCTTCTCCCACTTCTTTGAACTTGTTGGGGCGGACCTCCTACTGATGGTTGAAGACATTCGCTCCAAAGGCAAGATCTCCAAAAACATAAACTCCACCTTTCTGGTTTTGATACCCAAAGAAAACAATGTTGTCTCTTTTAACGATTACAGACCTATCTCCCTATGTAATCTTATATACAAATTGGTTTCTAAAGTCATTGCAAATCGCATGAAACCATATCTGGTAAGGGGCCTTTCAGCTGAACAGCTAGGATTTCTAAAAGGAAGGAGAATTCAAGATGCCATTGCTACGGCACATGAGTGCATCCACTCTATAAAACAGAAAAAATTAAAGGCCTTAATCATGAAAATTGATCTCAAAAAGGCCTTTGACTGTATTGACTGGAACTACTTGAGACTAATCCTTCATGCAGCGGGTTTTGGTGAAAAGTTTACCGCTTGGATCCTGGCTTGTGTTACAAGTGCTAATTTTGCGGTGCTTATAAATGGGGAGGCGACAAGTTTCTTCAACAACGAAAGGGGGCTCCGACAGGGATGCCCACTTTCCCCCTACCTCTTCATACTTGTTATGGAAAGTCTCAGCTTACTCCTCTCAAAATCCATTGTCGAACACAAGATCTTTGGTATAAAGGTTTCTAAACTCATCAAAATTCTACATCTCATGTTCGTTGACGATATACTCTTATTGTCAAAAGCTGAGCTGCCCGATTGGATTGTTATTTTGGATATACTGCAAGTCTTCTGCACAGTTATAGGATTGTCCATCAACCCCTCAAAGTCCTCGGTCCATTATTGGGGAATTTCTGAGGCATAGCTCTTGCTGCTCAAAGGCTCCATCCCTTACACTTTCCTTGATTTAAAAGAGGGCTTCAGTTACCTAGGTTACAGGCTGAAGCCGAGAGCCTCCTCACCTGCAGATTGGAGCTGGCTCGTGGCAATTTTCGAAAGGAAGATAAGTTTCTGGTGCAACAAGTGGTTGTCCCTGGGAGGACGTTTCATCCTAGTCAAATCTGTGCTGGAGGGGCTGGCTGTCTACTGGATGACCCTAGAGCGGATCCCAAATAAAATTATTATTCTTTTTCGAAGACTTTCTTGCAATTTCATCTGGAATGATCGTGTTGATAGTCATCGCTTTCACCTTTGCAAATGGCAGTCCATTTACAAACCCCGTAAGGCTGGAGGATGGGGGTTAAAGAACCTGTCTATTTTCAACTCTGCTCTATTAGCCTGCTCATTCTGGAGAGCAGTTACACATTGCAACATTTGGCAGAAAGTCGTTTTTGATAAGTATCTTGGCTCTCGACCTATCCATCAATGGTTGAGAAGACCATCTCTTGTGTTGCATCGAGCCTCTCCCTTTTGGAAGGGACTCATCTCCGCTTCTCCAGTGGTTCTTCACTGGCTTCGCTAGAAGCCCGGCACTGGTACTGAGATCTTACTCGGCAAGGATAAGATCCTAGGTTTGGAGAACCTCTCCATCCTCTCGCCATTGCTCAGATCCCATCTTGCTCTTACAAGCCTTGGCTGCCTGGCTCAGGTCAAAGTGTCATCAAACACGGGTTTACTCCGGGACCGCTGGTTTACTAGCAGCGAACTTCAGCTTCCCTTTCCGATTGCTAGGGAATGGGATAACTACACTCTTGCTCTTAATGCGGCTGGAATCTCACTCAATGACTGTCCGGACTCTCTTCTGTGGGCTGGGGGTGATGGATCGGGCTTCCTAACTGTCAAAAACGCCTATGCGGCTCTCCACCTCATTGGCGACTGCAGTGATGAGATCCCGTGGCTTCTTTCCATTTGGAATTGGTCCATTCCACTAAAGATAAAAAAAATTGTTTGGCTGTGTATCAAGGAGAGACCGCTCACCTGGGAGGTGCTCCAAAATAGAGGCTGGCAGGGGCCCGATCACTGCCCCCTGTGCAATTTAGCTACTGAAAACATTAATCACCTCCTAATTCACTGTGACTTCACCATGTATATATGGACGAACATTTTACAGCCTTTGTCTCCTTCTCTTAAATGGAAGGGCGACTTCGTCTCCAAGTGTTTTGCTGCTTGGCAAAAACTCATTTCAGCTCCTTTTTCTTTGGCTGCACTTGTTTGCTGGTGGATCTGGATAGAGAGGAACCAGGTTCTTTTTGAAGGGAGGCCTCCCTCCTGCCAATCTGTTCTCCACAGAATTCGCTCCAATTTCAAATGGCAGCCGACCTCCCTAAAGTTGGTTCAAGCAAAAGCTATCGATTTTCATCTGTCGGATGGCTCAACACTTGTTTGCTTTGATGGTGCAGCTCTTCAAAGCGGCCTCTGTTGTGGGGCAGGGGGCACACTCAAAGCACACCAGTCAAGGACGAAAAACTGGTTCCTTAATTGTGGAACGGGTACTAACAACAAAGCTGAGTTACTGGGCCTTTGGGTTTCTCTATCCCTTTCAAATTTCTGGTCTTTAGACCACCTCATTGTATTGGGTGACTCGAAACTGATTATTGATTGGATAAATCAATCTAGCAAGCTCCATTCAGTCCACTTAGAAGGATGGAAACAAGAAACGCGGATGTTAGCTAACAAATTCTCCGACATACAGTTCCGTCATATCCACAAGATTCACAATAAGGTTGCAGATGCGCTATCTAAGAGGGCACTCACTCGCGTAGTTGGTAGGCTCTCGGTCTATCATAGCGAAAATGGTTTTGAGAGCCAAATCTCCACCTTTAATCTCTTCGAAGGTTAATGACTCAATTGTTGTTGTTGAGGTTCATTTCGTCATGCTCCCATCGCTTAACACTCGGCTGGGTTTGCTTTGTCTTCTTCTACTCACAGTTACAATGCTTCTATGTTCTTTCCTTCCACATAAGGATGAGAGGATCCTATTGAAGAGGGCGACCTCTAATTCAGCGTTTCTCGCTATTCTAAGACTGTTTTATCTGTAGTGGTCTGCACGTTCAGCATCTGGTCAACAACATTATCTTTTCAGCTTTGGCAATATTATGTGTAAATGAATTTATACCTAATATAAATTTGAGGCAATTTTTTCATGGAAAAAAAAGCATTTAACTTTGATTCGACAATTTCAGTTGATCGTTTGTGTTCTCATGGACACTGAATAAATTGAAAATGTGTTGCAACACTATACATTATATAAAAATGTGATTGGGTATGTTACCTTGTGATTGTACTTTTTATTTAGGGCTTAGTGGTGTAAGATATAAGACCTTATATCTTGGTTGTTCGATTGAAATTGCTTCAATGTGGGCATTAGAGATGGCACATGTTACATTCCTCGTCAACTAGAGTCATGGTTTTCTATCTTAGTCGTCCACTTGTATTTGGACGTTAGACAATGGCTAGAGGTTACCCAAAATGCATTGTTATGCATTAGATGGATTTGTGCAAGTCCTTCGTTATGGCTTGTGTTTGTTGCTCAAACTATGTCATTAAACCCTAGTCTTTGGATGTCCATGCGAAGATTGTGGCACAAAGAGAAAAGAAAAAAAGAAGAGAAACAATACTTGCATTGTCATGGTCTTTATTTGCAGCTAATATGGCTACAAAGGCAAGTGCATTTTGTTAAAATTTTCAGACCATGGTAGGCAAATTATAAACTGAAAAAAACATAACAACAAAAACAAAAAACTTTAAGGACTATCGAAACTATAAATTTTGAATATGCTAGTCTAAAGTTAACTACCACTTCATATTGAAAATATAGGACAAAAAGTACAAAACTAAACACTCAAACCTACAACTTGATTTTCGATAAATCTAGAAAAACAATATAATGATGCAACTCAAAAATACTATGTTAATCACTAGCACACAACTCAATTTCACACTCAAAAACATTGAAAAATAACAAACAAAAAAAACACCGCCACCTTGCCTTTTTGCAGATGACGAAAGCTACATGAAAAGACAAAAGAAACACATCCCTATGGGCATCAAAATTATAAAAATAAACCCCTAATCTAATTATGACTAGGGAAGTGCACCCTCCCTATCACATAAAGTTCCCTTAGGTCGTGTCCTTAAGCTAACTCTAGAATAAGAACTTACTGAAGATAAAAGCAACCTACTTCTAAATCCAAAAATCAAACTCCAAATAAAAGAAAAGCATCCATTCTAAAATTGTAATGTTATATCCAAAAGAATTATAATTACACTGGAAGTGGATGAGGTTGTCACATGCATGATAGAGGAATGCTTGTTCCATTTCAATCTCTATCCTAAATAACTTCAACACAATACCCGAGACAACCCGATATTGTGCTCTCATCATGAATGCACAATTACCCTACATAGGAATCCAAACTATTGATGTTGTCGTTGGTGCACCTCTACTACTAAAGTATATTGTTGTGCCATTATGGGAAACAACAATGACTGATGCAACAGGTGAAGACTAACATTCTATATTTGCAAAGAAAGTTTCTAGACCAAACCAAGTCTCTACCTCCATATCTCAAATTTTCCCTATGTTAGGGTGTTATAGCATCAATTGCCACCACATTTGCATTGATGACATGTTTGGCCTTTCCCTTTCCTACTTGCAGACACTAATTCCCCTTTCCTCCTCTGGATTCTTCAAAAAACACTAATTTTGGACATGTATGTGCCTTAACAGTTATGCAAGGCGCATACATACGCATGTTGTCCTTAGCAAGGTGTGCATATATATATATATATATATATATATATATATATAGGTGTACGCGCCTTGCTAAGGACAACATGCATATCTATGCGCCATATATATATATAATATATATATATATATATATCGTGTATTTTTGGGCAGGGTTCATGGATTTACCCGGTTCTTGACCTCTTATTGCTCGTACACAACTGTTTGGCAATTTCTTGCCCTATCTACAAGCCCTTATTCCCTTACTATTGATTCATTTCCTCAGACCCGAAAACCCCTTTTTCCAGCCTTCCTTTGCTCTATATATTTGGTCAAGAAGAATCCCATTTGTCTTCTATCTCAACTTTGTCAATTGGTGTTTTTAGAACATTTGTCCTCAGTTCCAGGCTTTAGACCTAGGGTTTTCCAAGTTTTTATTGGGTTCTTAGGGTGTATACGCTATGTCCTTTGATGGCAGAAGCATACATATGCCTCCTATATAAGAGTAAAGCGCGTACATATGTGCCTTGGAGAAAGCTTAGGCATGTACAACAATTTAAGTGTTTTTTAGAATTATAGGTCATATGCGCGCCCTGTAGAAGGCTACGACACGTACATATGCACCCTATACAAGTATAGGGCACATACATGATCTTATATACGCTCCCTACAGTGATAAAAGGGGCATATAACTCCTAAAAATGATTTTTCCAGTTGTTTTTCCAGCCTTTTTAAGCCTTATTTTGGCTTTTTGGGGGGTCTTTTTTTGGGAGATTGTTCTTGAAACTTCTTGTTGGTTGTAGAAGGTTGTTAAAGTCTTAAATTTGAAAAGAAAACAAAGTTTTCATTGGTGCTTCTTGGGGTTCTTTTGGTTACTCTTGGATTTCTTAACTTGTTTAGCTCCTAGGGATTTCATTTATGGTTTATGTTTCTACTTCTGTGTCAGTTTTTCAGACCTGTAGCTTTGGGATTTGAGACTTAACTTAGCCTTTTCTTAGTTATATTTGATTAATTTAAGTGGCATACACTCCTTTCTCTTCATTAGCTCGTGTACATATGCGTGTTGTTCAAGGTTAGGTAGCGTGCATACACATGTTGCTAAGGCAACATAAGCGTATGAGTTATGGGAAATAGTTTGCTTCTATTTTTCTTTTTGATTCTTGGCATGGCTCTTGGATGTTCTTCGGGACACTTTGAATTGTCTAAAGGTTTCTTTATGTCCTGTCGTGGTACAAGAGGTAGACATCGCATCACACTTTCAGTACCCCTGGAGGGTGGCCCGTGAAGTGAGGGTTACTTGCACTAGGTAGGGTTGTTACGTGGAGGTCAGGGTAACGACTTATCAATCCTTAGTTCATTGGTATCAAGACTTGATCAACCCCTGTCAGTTTACAGAAGGTCCCTTTCCACTTTGTCATTGCTTTGGACTCATGACCTAATCCACTTGGGATGAAGTTTTGTAGAAGTTGTTTGTTTGCAGTGTTTCTCTTAGGAATTTTTAGTGGAGTGTTTCTTTGTGTAGTTGGCCTTAGGTTGTGTATGTACCACCGCTTTCAGATCATTGATTCATTATG
>SNQJ01S0012563.1:74142-100005 GCA_010110895.2 Picea sitchensis | reverse complement strand
AGGAAGGGGGACCGTAAGGAGAATATTCTGTGGGTGCAGAAAGGTCCCGATAAGGGATTTGAAGAACCTCTGTTGTTCTTCGGGCCTAGGGGAGAGAAGGTCCTGGTGGGAGCGGCCGTGCCATCGAGGGCAGGGTTGCGTCATTCGTACTTGCCAGATTCCTCAACACAGTTACAAGCATACAGGGGAAAGGAGCTCATAATGGTCTCTTCCACGGAGGGAGCTACTTCTTCTCAACACTCAACTAAAGACCAAAGGTCCTTTGCATGGTCGCGTGGAATGGGGGTAGAGTTATCTCCTCTACAAACCAGAAGCTCTAGAAAAAAGAAAGAAGTCAAAGACTCCCTACAGTCGGCTTCTACTGTCACTACTCACCCAGAAAAGACCCCCCTTAGAGCGCTGAAGGCTATAACACGTTCTAAATGATTGTGCTCTCATTGAATGTGAGAGGTATCGAAGGACTACTCAAGAAGGCATCCTTTCGTAAGCTGATTGTTGACACAAATCCAAACATCATTCTCCTCCAAGAGACTCTATCGCCAGATCACATTTCTAGAGATTTTGTACACTCTCTCCGTTCATCTTGGTTTTCTGCTGTCGCTAGCTCCATCGACAACTCTGGAGGTTTGTTGGCGGCTTGGGATCCGGTTATCTTTGACTTGGTTCCCTACATCACCTGTGGAGGCATACTGCTGCTGGGTCGATGCCTCACTACTGATCAAGAGATTGCGCTGTTAAACGTATATGGTCCCTGTCTGGACAAGCTACATTTCTGGACACGCCTCGCAGCAAGTGGCATTCTCTCCATCCCCAACCTCATCCTCGGGGGGGATTTAAACATCATGCCCACAGCCGATGAACACTGGGGTGGTAATACATCGCCCACTTCAGGAGGTACTTTCTATAGGAATCTCTTCTCGTCCTTCAATCTCATTGATATTTTACCAAACTGTATTGTCCCTACCTGGCGTAATGGCCGCTCCGGGGATGAGGCCATTGCTAGTAGACTTGACCATTTCATAATCTCTGGTAACTTCCTAACATCAGCAGCCTTCCCAACCTCGTGGGTGGAGTATCCATACTTCTCCGACCACGCCCCCATCCTCTTACAGCTGAACCGTCCACTACAGCCAATCACTTACCCATTTAAGTTTAATCATCACTGGCTAGCTTGGGCCGATTACTCCGATCTGGTACATTCGACCTGGACTGACCCTCAATTTCTGCTAGAGTGCAACCCACAGCAACGCCTACACTGGAAACTAAAGGAGTTAAAAGCTCGTTCAAAGATTTGGAGCATTCAAAAGAAGAAATCGGAGGTGGCCCAACTAATTTTTCTTGAGGCGGAGATTAAAAGACTAATACATATTTCAACAGCTGCAGCCTTATCCTCTGAACATTCCATTTCCTTAAAAGAGTTAGAACAGCGGAGAGACCACATTTTGCGAGAAGATGAGAAGACCTGGCGACTCCGTAGCCTAGCGACCTGGCTCAAATGGGGCGATTCCAACTCTAAATTTTTTCATAATCTGGCTAGTTACAACAGGCAGAGGAAACATATTTGGTCTATTCAAAATGAGGCAAAGGAGAAGCGTCGGGGCCAAGAGGACATCAAGGCGGAGGCGGTTACTTATTTCAAACAACTATTCAAGGGAGACGACAGTCCACTTCTTCAACAACAAGTTGCTACCGCAAGCCTCTATCCAAGGTTGGTTTCGGACCCTGAAGCCTCCGATCTTTTCAAGCCTGTCACCCTCCAGGAGCTAAAGCATATTCTGTTACAATTCAAAAAGGAGAGGAGTCCGGGGCCTGACGGCTGAACGTGAGAGTTCTTCTCCCACTTCTTTGAACTAGTTGGGACGGACCTCCTACTGATGGTCGAAGACACTCGCTCCAAAGGCAGGATCTCTAAAAACATAAACTCCACCTTTCTGGTTTTGATACCCAAAGAAAACAACGCTGTCTCATTTAACGATTACAGACCTATCTCCCTATGTAATCTTATATACAAATTGGTTTCTAAAGTCATTGCAAATCGCATGAAACCATATCTGGTAAGGGGCCTTTCAGCGGAACAGCTAGGATTTCTAAAAGGAAGGAGAATCCAAGATGCCATTGCTACGGCCCATGAGTGCATCCACTCTATCAAACAGAAAAAATTGAAGGCCTTAATCATGAAAATTGATCTCAAAAAGGACTTTGACTGTATTGACTGGAACTACTTGAGACTAATCCTACATGCAACAGGTTTTGGTGAAAAGTTCACTGCTTGGATCCTGGCTTGTGTTACAAGTGCTAATTTTGCGGTGCTCATAAATGGGGAGGCGACAAGTTTTTTCAACAGCGAAAGGGGGCTCTGACAGGGATGCCCACTTTCCCCCTACCTCTTCATACTTGTTATGGAAAGTCTCAGCTTACTCCTCTCAATTTCCATTGCCGAACACAAGATCTCTGGTTTAAAGGTTTCTAAACTCATCAAAATTCTACATCTTATGTTCGTTGACGATATTCTCTTATTGTCAAAAGCTGAGCTGCCCGATTGGATTGTTATTTTGGATATACTGCAAGTCTTCTGCACAGTTACTGGTTTGTCCATCAACCCCTCAAAGTCCTCGGTCCATTATTGGGGAATTTCTGAGGCAGAGCTCTTGCTGCTCAAAAGATCCATCCCTTACTCTTTCCTTGATTTAAAAGAGGGCTTCTGTTATCTGGGCTAGAGGCTGAAGCCGAGAGCCTCCTCACCTGCAGATTGGAGCTGGCTCGTGGGAATTTTCGAAAGGAAGTTAAGTTTTTGGTGCAACAAGTGGCTGTCCCTGGGTGGATGTTTCATCCTAGTCAAATCTGTGCTGGAGGGGCTGGCTGTCTACTGGATGACCCTAGAGCGGATCCCAAATAAAATTATTATTTTTTTTCGAAGACTTTCTTGCAATTTCATCTGGAATGATCGTGTTGATAGACATCGCTTTCACCTTTGCAAATGGCAGTCCATTTACAAACCCCGTAAGGCTGGAGGATGGGGGTTAAAGAACCTGTCTATTTTCAACTCTGCATTATTAGCCTGCTCATTCTGGAGAGCAGTTACACATTGCAGCATTTGGCAGAAAGTCATTTTTGATAAGTATCTTGGCTCTCTACCTATCCATCTTTGGTTGAGAAGACCATCTCTTGAGCTGCAACGAGCCTCTCCCTTTTGGAAGGGACTCATCTCCGCTTCTCCAGTGGTTCTTCACTGGCTTCGTTGGAAGCCCGACACTGGTACTGAGATCTTACTCGGCAAGGATAAGATCCTAGGTTTGGAGAACCTCTCCATCCTCTCGCCATCGCTCAGATCCCATCTTGCTCTTAAAAGCCTTGGCTGCCTGGCTCAGGTCAAAGTGTCATCAAACACGGGATTACTACGGGACCGCTGGTTTACTAGCAGCGAACTTCAGCTTCCCTTTCCGATGGCTAGGGAATGGGATAACTACACTCTTGCTCTTAATGCGGCTGGAATCTCACTCATTGACTGTCCGGACTCTCTTATGTGGGCTGGGGGTGATGGATCGGGCTTCCTAACTGTCAAAAACGCCTATGCGGCTCTCCACCACATTGGCGACTGCAGTGATGAGATCCCATGGCTTCTTTCCATTTGGAATTGGTCCATTCCACTAAAGATAAAAAAATTTGTTTCGCTGTGTATCAAGGAGAGACCGCTCACCTAGGAGGCGCTCCAAAATAGAGGCTGGTAGGGGCCCGACCGTTGCCCCCTGTGCAATTTAGCTACTGAAAACATAAATCACCTCCTAATTCATTGTGACTTCACCATGTATTTATGGACAAACATTTTACAGCCTTGGTCTCCTTCTCTTAAATGGAAGGGCGACTCCGTCTCCGAGTGTTTTGCTGCTTGGCAAAATCTCAAGTCAGCTCCCTTTTCTTTGGCTGCACTTGTTTGCTGGTGGATCTGGATAGAGAGGAACCAGGTTCTTTTTGAAGGGTGGCCTCCCTCCTGCCAATCTGTTATCCACAGAATTCGCTCCAATTTCAAATGGCAGTCGACCTCCCTAAAGTTGATCCACGCAAAAGCTATCGATTTTCATCTGTCGGATGGCTCAACACTTGTTTTCTTTGATGGTGCAGCTCTTCAAAGCGGCCTCTATTGTGGGGCAGGGGGCACACTCAAAACACACCAGTCTAGGACGACAAACTGGTTCCTTAATTGTGGATCGGGTACTAACAACAAAGCTGAGTTACTGGGCCTTTGGGTTTCTCTATCCCTTTCAAATTTCTGGTCTTTAGACCACCTCTTTGTATTGGGTGACTCGAAACTGATTATTGATTGGATAAATCAATCCAGCAAGCTCCATACATTTCACTAAGAAGGATGGAAACGAGAAACGCGGATGTTAGCTAACAAATTCTCCGACATCCAGTTCCGCCATATCCACAGGATTCACAATAAGGCTGCGGATGCGCTATCTAAGAGGGCTCTCACTGGTGTAGTTGGTAGGCTCTCGGTCTTTCATAACGTAAATGGTTTAGAGAGCCAAATATCCACCTTTAATCTCTTCGAAGGTTAATGACTCAATTGCTGCTGCTGAGGTTCATTACGCCGTGTTCCCATCGCTTAACACCCAACTGGATTTTCTTTGTCTTCTTCTGCTCACAGTTACAAATACTTCTCTGTTCTTTCCTTCCTCATTTGATGAGAGGAACCTATTGAAGAGGGCGACCTCTATTTCAACGATTCTCGCTACTCTGGGACTGATTTATCTGTAGTGGTCAGCATGTTCAACGTCTGGTCAACAACATTACCATTTCAGCTTTGGCAATATTTTATGTAAATGAATTTATACCTAATATAAATTCGAGGCAATTTTTTCATGGAAAAAAAGCCACGAGGCATTATCTTGAGGCATGTCTTCAACTTATATAAGTAGGTGAAAGTAAAATAATAGATGCTAGTTTCCCCAAATGGGACGGTGTGTAATTAATGTAAAAGTAAGAGGGAATTGGTTTTTCCAAATGTTACTCTCTTACATTAAAGTTAAAATAATTTATTTGATGAAGTCAAAGTTTTAATGGAATTTCGTAAGAATTGAAACTTTTATAGAAAATTGCTTCAATGAAAATGGATTTAGAAATACAAATAAGCAAAAAAAATGTTAAATTTATTTTAAATTTAGATTTATTATGTAATAAAAGGAATTTAAAAATAGGAAACATTAATATTTATTAAATAATTTTTGAAAATATAAAAATAAATTGATTTTTTTTTTAATATTGAGTAAATATGTAAAATTAAATTAATATATTTTATTTATAATAATAATTGAGAAAATGAAAAACATAGTATAATAATTATATTATAATTTTTAATATTTTTTTGTTAGCTAAATATTTTTTACTTTTGGGATTGGCCTGTGGCTAAGATGTCATGACCCGGCCTGGACCACACCAACCCTTAACATGGCTAGATTTTGAGGTGTCCTAAGAGGTTTCGAACTGACGACTTCACTTACAGAGTGCCTTAACATCACAATCCCTCACCGATTGCTCTACACCACGAGAACTTATTATAATCTTTAACATTAATAATAATACTAATTTAAATTTTTATGCATCTTCTTCCCATCTTCCTATTCATCTATAATAAAACAATTGACATCCACTTTATCTCAAATTTCCTTAATAGAGAACTTACGTGTATGCTCTTTTATCTTTTATCTTTTATATTCTTATATAAGTACAATGCTTTCAAGTGTTACATATAGAATTATTATAGAAAACACACAAAAAATATGTTTATAAAGATGAAATTTCAAGGGTGGCATATGCAGGGGTGGTTTAGGAATCACAACAAAGAATGAGGTGGAAGTGTTAGCAATTTTCCAATTTCTAGGGCCCAATCGTTATTAGAGACAAAGGAGTAAGAGGGCTATAGTGATTGGGGATTTGATGGTTATTATATGATACCCCTACCATTTTTGTATATAGCTCCCATTGGTGTGTTCCCTTATGATTTGCGTGATGGTGGTTTTACAAGCTACATGTGGGATTTCTCGAAGTGATATTGAATTATGGTAGGCCCTCACTACATTCAATCTGGAGCATCATGGGAAAGGCATTCAAGAAAGGTGGCCTTCACTAGTTCTAGGGATTTCTTTCTCAACATACAAGATATATGGCATTGTTGGGCCATCATTCAAAGGTAGGGTAGAGATCACCAATTGCCACTATATCAAATGTTGTGTAATGTGAGAGTTTAGGGAAGCGCAACAAGGTTTGAAAAGTTGTGAATGAGAGGTCATCAAGGCCCATTGTAGATTCATGAAATCGATATTGTGATGGAATTAGTGGAAAAAGGGTTTTCAACAATAAATTAAGCAAAACATTGTGCTAGAGACTAGTGTGTGATTGGAACAACAAACCACATTCTAGAGTTGAGGGAATGGGGGGAGGAAGTGAGGTGTTTTATGCTAATACAAAAAGTGAAGTAGTTGAATATGGCATCTCAGTTGGCATCCCTACAATCCCTGGTTGGTGTTGCATAATGACTCACCTTAACCCCCCTTGTGAGAATGTTTTGTCACCCCCCTCAAGTAGCACAAGATCTTAACAAGGGAATCCTCCCTTTGTGATTTCTCTTTGGCTACATAGGAGAGTTTGGGCACTCGGTGCACCCAACACGTGGAGCTAATAGAAGCTTATGAAGAAGCCATCATGCAACCACAAATTTCATTCCCAAAACAATGCACTAAATGAATGCAATACTAGAGCCTCAATGTGACATGCAAATTGAAGCCCATAAAGAGAAATAATTTCTCTAGATTTCTTCTTTGATTTTTGTTATGTTTTACTGTAGTATGCTTTTACTTTTGTAGTCTGTAAGGTAGTATACCTGCCAAAAATTTGATAGGTGGATTTGGAAAGGTAGGCCATATTTTGTTTTAGTGAATAAGAGTCATGTTTTGGAAACTTGTCCATGGAAAAAACACTCTATAATTTTGCATTACCATGCTATATAGTTCAAACACAATGTTTTCTAATATAAAAGCTACTAATTATTGTGAAAAAAAAGCTAAAATGCCAAAAAAATAAGAAATTTATGTTTGGAGCTAAGAGAAAATCTACAAGCCAACATTTTTCAACCAGATTTTTTCTTGAATTACCCAACCAATTTCCATCTTCAATATATGAGAATTTTCATCTTCAGGATAGACTGTTGTGTCGTCTTGGCCATATCCGCGTTCCATCAAGCGAGCGAAGATGATCTGGGAAGCCCACTACAGTTAGGTGGTAGGACACTTCGGCGTCGGAAAGATAGTGGCAATGCTGCATAAACATTTCTATTGGTCGAAAATTTGACATGAGGTCAACAAGTATATCAGGTCCTACACTGCCTACACGATTTCCAAACCAACCACTAAGAAACATGGCCTGTACACCCCTTTGCCTACTCCCGATAGGCCATGGGAATCCATCTCAATGGACTACATGTCGGGCTTCCCGTCCACCAAGCGAGGAAATGACTCTGTTTTTGTGGTTGTGGATCGCTTTTCTAAGATGGTGATTATGGCCGCCTGCAAGAAGAGCATCAAAATAGAGGCCACTTCCAAGCTCTTCTTTGAACGAGTCTGGGTACATTTTGGAATCACACAAACCATTGTCTCATATCGAGATATTCGATTTCTCACACATTCTGGTCAAGCCTTTGGTCACTGTTGGACACCAAGTTCACAAAATCCACGACTTTCAACCCCCAGACAGATGACCAAATCGAGGTCATAAATTGAATGATCGTACATATCCTGCGCATGTATAATTCCAAGCACCTTCGCACATGGGATGAGAGTATCCCCTATGTTCATCATAACTACAATAGAGCCCTGCATAGATCAATCAACCACAACCCCTTTCATGTGGGGTTGGGATTCCAACCATTGGGTCCCATAGATGTTGCACTACCCCTTGCGATCACCTCGACTGACTCATCTCCTGCTCCAACTGAAGTTGACAAAGCCACCCGGTTCATTGAGAGGATCCAACACATCCACCAACAGGTTCAGGATATCCTACAGAAGTCCAATGACAAGTACAAGTAGCGTTATGATCAACACCAGGTGCCACATAAGTTTCAGGTGGGCAACAAAGTTTGGTTGCACTTGCAGAAAGAGCGCCTTAAAGGACCCCATCAGAAGATTCACCCACTCCATTATGGTCCGTACGCCAACACCAAGGCTGTGGGTGATAATGCTTTCAAGCTCAACATTCCTCCTTTCCTTGGCTTGCACCCAATGTTCAACGTGGTTATCCTTCGACCGTATTTCCCACCATTATTGGACACCTCAGAGATAGCAGAACAACTACCACCAACATAGCTCAACCCCGACTGCATACAACATGCATCCAATGATAAGATTGTGGACAAACATATCAAGCGCACTTGCAAGCAAAGGATCCATCTTTATCGAGTTGTCAAAGCAGGGCAACTCCTGCACCAAGGCAAGTGGCTCACCCGGGGCCAAATTCAACAGAAATTTCCTCATCTTATGGGGGAACTCAACACAATGGAGACCATTGCTTCCTAAGGGGGGAGGATTGATCCATACGGATGTCGGTGGCCTCCCACCTATTCCAACTGGCTCATTTTGGCAGTTTTCCAGTTTGACAGTTTTTTCCCTAGTTTTCGGGTCCCTAACTTGCGGGGCCGTTTTGAGGCCCTAAACAACGTTTTTTAGGGCTCACCACAAGTAGAATGGCCTTTGATAGATAACAAAAAAATGTGTAGTCCTCGGATAGATATTTCCAATGGGCTATCGTACACCTAAAATGAAGATCGTATGCAAAAGTTACGAGCCTGGGAAGTTGATGTACTCACTTAGCTAAACGAGGCCCACATGACTTTTGGCGCTTCATCTCCTAGGGTTAGGTTTTTTGGATGTCTAGGGTTTTTGACATTCCTGTTTGTTGTAAAAATGCCATCAGAGCCTCATTGTAATCATCTTCTTGCGAATGAGCACAACTGTCACATCTCTTCTCAGAGACAAGCTGCCACCATTCTAGCAAGCTTGTTTCCGCTGCATTTTACAGTTTCAACTTATTTTCTTATTGAATAGAAACCAATTTTACTGTATATTTGTTATTATGTGTTAAGCATTTTTTGATAATAATATGTATTCATTTCGTTCTGCAAATATATTCCAGATCATAATCAATGGATAAATAGTCACACCTTTTGCTTATTTCCACCTTTGAATACCCTTCAAGGGGGTCCCTTCTACACTATAGGAATGGAGAATCCTTTTTTCGCATGTTTAAGTTGTAATTGGTGATTGGTGAAATTCATTGATTATGTAATTAATTATACATATTGAAAAACGTGAATGGAGCAATAACACTTCAATTCTATCAACCAATTAGAAATGAGAAACACAAATATTTTTATTATATCTAAAAATATATATTTGTTTTCCTATGTTAAACATTACATTGCATATACAAATTTATGGTAAAAGGCAAATTAATGTCACATCAACTCACATCAAAAGCAAACTCATTGCTATAGTCCCATAGCAGGGACTAATAAAAGGAGAAATTATAAAAAGACTCCAAAATCAATAAAAGTTATGAGAAGAGTTATAGTGTGTCAACATGTTAAAACATGTAGATGTGAATATTTTTTTTAACCGAGACATATAATTGTGACGTGCAGGATTAATATGAAGGTTTAACCTTAACATTCATAGTAGCTAGGTCAATGGGTTCCTTATTTAGTGTTAGTGTTTTAGATTTATATATAGTTAATGTCTATGCCATTGTGAGCGAGATTTTTTTTTGCTTCCTCACTTAATGTGTGGAATTGATACATTCTTTGGTATGTTTTGGTCCCTTGGTAGAAAAATGTATGTATCAAACTCCACAAAAACATATGCTGGAAAGATGGGAGGTCTGGATCCATGTATTTAAGCTATATGTATGACCCTTCTTGGAGCTCTGTTTACCAAGCTTTCTAGTACCTATAAATTGTCAGTGATCATAAATAATTGTTCTACCTTTTTTGTTTTATTTTGTGGTTTTCATCATGCATATGTTCACTTTAGCTAAGTTGCTCGATGACTCTATGTGCCAGTAGCATGTTTAACTCTTGAAGTAATATGTGTTGGCAGACCAAAGTATTTCATGTTGTGAATAGGTGTCTAGACACATCATTTTTTTTGTTATGTTGCTTACAATAATGCATTTTTCTTGGTATGATGGATCTCCCAATTTTAGTTAGTGTAGTTCTATTTCTAAGGTTTGTCGACAGTTAATGGAAGTGAAGTTGTGGTGCATCATTGCCTTGTTGGTGGAGCAAAATTTGCAAGCTTACAACTATGTTGAAGGAATTTCACAATTATCTCTCCATTGTTTCATACAAAGATCACTGGTGGTACTAGACTTATTTCATCTTATCAATGAGAATTCAATGCTTGTAAAGACTAAATGTATTTTATAAGGGTCTTAGGAGTGACATGTATAGTGGTTGCATGAATGTTAAACATTATAACATCAGTAGGGCAAGAAACAATAACAAAATACGTCCATAAACTCTTTAAAAGTTTAATGTGGCTTTAATGCAACTAATAAGGTAGGATTTCCCATGTAGCTTTTTGATTTCACTTTCTTAATATTACTATAAAAATATGTGAAATGACAAACATTATTTTTGCAATAATATATTAAGAGATGGACTAAGTTAATGATTATAATGTAAGACTTCCCCCTTGATCAATTAATCTTGATGAATTGTTTACTCTCTTGATGCTAAGATGGAAGCTTTATTAAAACTTCAAAAATATATTAAAAAAACTTTAATATAATCCAAAATGCATGAATAATCTCCTTATTTGCAAACCATTCAACCATATCCATATCATTTTAGTCTCAAAGGCATTAAAAATATCATTCAAGATGACCTCACATCTTTCTCTTAGTTGCAAGTTTTACCCAAACAATATTTTGAGTTTTGAAACGTGCAAGTTTTACCCAAACAATATCTTGAGTTTTGAAACCTGTAACTGTTGAAGTGNGGCTTAATTGATCAAACGATGGAGAATTGTCCCTCGTGAGGACACATGTCACCACCATATAACCGCGGGCATCAGACTGCGACTCTTTACCGATCTCCTACACACTAATACTCCCCATGGTATGGGGTTTGATGATCATGAGATAATTAACTAAGTTAATTTATGGGGTTACGAGGTGATTAATTAAAACAATCCCCAAGATTACGACTCCTGACTTTCACAAAGGTTTACATATTAGATCTTCAGTCTCCCAGATCCAATGGATCGGATTTCAAGGTGCTCTTCCAAAGGCTTAAGCCCCAACAGGGGCCCACACTTGACTTTCCAACCACTCATAGGTCGACTCATACTGTCCTATGATGCGTTGGCTACCATGCTGGCAGTGAAACGTCATACTGATGTTATCCTTACCTCTCCTCAGTTATATGCGATAAGGCATGGGACCAAGGGCTGGAACCCTTGTCCCCAGACATCGACGTGTTGGGACTTCTAAGGGGTTTGGACTTAGAAATCTTATGGGGTTCGATGTTCCAATATCCCGGGGTGTTACTCTCCCTCCTAAGATTTTATGAAGATCTACGACTGATATCTCTCAGTCGATAGATCTGACAGTTGAAAAACCAGGATGATGATACAAAGGTTTGAGCCCAAAAAGGCCCACACTCTAATCATTCATGAACCAAGAGTTGACAAGTGTTACCCCAGTGACACCCCATCTTCCACATAGGCATAACATGTCATACTTGATGCCACTCCCTCATGCTTACGTTAATACATGTTTAATAAAGGGTTTGGAACCCCATATGGGAACCCTGCCCACCGAGTAGCAGACTTCGAGTGTTTTGAAGAGGTTTAAAACTCAAAACCTTATGATATCCTGAGAACTGATACGTCGATACACTGACGTGAACCCCCTCCTGAGCTTGGTTACGAAACTTAAATGGTCGAGATCCCTCAATGCTCAGATTTGACAACTAAGATTCAATCGTCAATTTTCGTAGGGATTTTGCCAACTGGACAAGCCCGTCTTTGGACGACTGAGATCTACTCCAGCTTGGGAAACGATGACAGTTGAGTGTCAACACTCATACTCAACAATTTAATTTCATTTATTATTTACTTATGACTCTAGTTTTCCTTTCACAGGAAACCCATTTCAACAATGGATATTACCATGTGCACAACTAACCCATGAAATCAAGATCATTTTCTTTATCTTAGAGTCATTACAGGTTGCTCATAATTCAGTACAATTACATGCGCAACCTCATAATTATTTTCAAACACACAAACTTGCAGAAATTACGAGAATTCAATTTGTTAACAGACCTGAGCAATTTTGAGTACAATCACAAGATATAACCATGCATGCATACAAACACAAACATTCAACCATACATTACAGTTTAGTTACACATAGTCGAAATAATGCTTATTTGTTTACATGATTGCAACCAATAGACTGACTGTGGGCGTTCTCCTTTCCACCCAACCATAGGCTTTGCTCGCTTAGTCACTTCAACAACAGGCCACCCCCGTGCCAGGCCATGATACCACTAGGGAATCTCTCTCAGGTTCTTAGTAAAATTTGAAGGTTACTCTCCTCCACACCATTGTGGTTATAATATTCCTCGCCCACCTAGCCTCGACCTTTGTGAGGTTTATCAAATGCCCTCCCGACATCAAGCTCATGGCTATATCATCTCGGGTTGGGATATTTGATTCTCATGCCATCCTGCACAACTTTTCCTTCAATATCTTTGCTTGCTGCTCTTGCTCACAAAATTTCCTTCTCTACAAGTCTTCTCTTCCTCTCTGCCCCTCATGTGCTTCTCTTGCATGCATAGCTTGGGAAAGTTCTCGACATGTCCTTTTGTTTCTTCTGTCATAAGGAAACTCATGGGTCAATCATGGGGACCCATGGTGATCTTTGCTATTGTCCTCTACCTGACAACTTCTTGTCCCCTTTGGCAACCCTCCATACTTCCATTCATTGGGGTGGTTGGTTGTTCAACTACCAACCTCCCTAATTATTTTTTTTGCCTTGAAATCAAGGCTAAGGAAAGTAATATGAATAAGTCTTGAGGTCCTTTAGTTTAATAGGGCCTCCTCTCATTCTTCTAGTGATATCATGGCCAATACTTCAAGGCTTCACCCCCACAGTCAAATGTTGGCATTTCAATTTAAACAATAATACAATTACAATGTTTTTATGCCATTGCATGGCAACCATAATTCATGGTTAATTACACATAATCATAGGTTTAGAAAGGGGGGTGTTACACTGGATCACTATGGGGTTGGTACTTGTGGGGAATCAGTTTGTTTAGCTCTTATTTCCAAATATCCTCCTCTGATTCTGAGAAATAGATCCACTTTGTATCTCTTTCGTGGCTATGATCTCTTTCGACATGGATTCATTGTGTATTCATTTTCATGGCCATGATCACTACTTCTATAATACATATTTCATGGATTTGCAGTGTACTTGATTTGGAAACGATGCTTTTGTCACTCATGAGCATGGGTATGTCCGCCTCAGGGAGATAGTACTCTTACTTGTTTTTTGTTGTAGGTTTTGTTCATGGATAATATTTTGGCGACTTTCACCTAGGCCCACTGCATCCTTACCTCTCGGATTTGTAATGTATTTCAGTCATAAGTTGCTCTTATGACCTCACACATTAGGGGGCATCTTTTATAACTTAAATTTTCACCACATATGCATTAATGACATGTTTTTCCTTTCCCTTTCCTACTTGTAGACACTAATTCCCCTTCCCTCCTCTAGATTCTTCAAAAAACACTATTTTTGGACATGTACACATCCTAATAGTTATGCAAGGTGCGTACATATGCATGTTGTCCTTAGCAAGGCGCATACACCTTTATTTTGCTATATATATATATAGTGTGTGTGTGTGTGTGTGTGTGTGTGTGTGTGTGTGTGTATTTTTAGGCAGGGTTCATGGGTTTACCTAGTTCTTAACCTCTTATTTCCCATAAACAACTATTTGTAACCACTCCAACCACTTGGAGAGGGTATAAAATGAGCCCAAGGCTAGAGGAGAAGAAGAATCATAATTGAATCAACATAATGCTGACAATTTCTTGCCCGTCTATAAGCCCTTACTCACTTACTGTTGATTCATTTCCTTAGACCTAGAAACCCATGTTTCCAACCTTCATTATATATATATAGTCAAGAAGAATCCCATTTGTCTTCTTTGAGCCCGCACAAGCATTGGAGTTAGAGGTGCTACTTATAGTCAGTGGCTTGGGTGGAGGAACCTGGATCCAGGTTTCAGAGCAATGCTACCAACAGACACAAGTTGTAACAATCCTAATTATGTTGTTAATTTATGAAGATAACTCTTTCATGTCCACTTCTAAGTTGTCATTGAATGATTATTTCATTTCATTTCCAGTAATTTAGAATACTAATTGGCTTTAATTGCCATACTCTTTAAAGTTAATTATTTGGATAACTACCTCCTTCTTGCAACATCTGTGTGTGTGTGTGTGCAGGTAATTAGAGAAAGGATTGGGACTTCAGAGCAATGATTCAACAGTGGATCAACATCAAATGTAGGATACAAGGTTAGTCTATGTTTCTCTTTGCAAGGATTAGTTAGTTACTTATTTTATGTTTAAGTACTTTCTGGCATTGAGTTTGCTTTTCAAAGGTCCTCACTTTGTTGTGGCTTTAACCCATAACCATAAGGGAATTTCCCCATAACATAGGGGCTTTGACATCATGTTAACAATATATGAACCTTAAGAAATATAACCTTAGGTCAATGTTTACTTTTGTACTCTAAAATGTCTTTAGTATCTTCAAGGTGTAAATCTTGTGTACACGGAAAACTTGATCGACAACCTAGCAACCTCTTACATCTGTCATGTCAACTTCACTAGTCAAAATATTCTTACACCTCAACATAAGTTGTTCAAGACTTCCTGCAATGAAAAACTCATTTGTTTAGAGGGCCAAGACAAAAGAATCAAATCTACTAAAAAAAGAATAAAATTTTGAACTAAACTTAGAAAATCCTAACTTTAGTAAAGCTCATTGATATTGAAATACCAAACTCATGGTGCATGCATCAACCCATACATGGCCTTATTTAATCCAAATTCATGGATATCTCATCCATGAACCTAAAAACTTTTGACTACCGAATGAAAATACCTCACCAAGATCAACTCCTTCTTTTGGAGAGCATCCGTTTGCAACTAAAGTAAGAGTCTCATCAAGGCCAACTCCCTATTTCTGAGAGATCCCTTTGACAAAAAACACATCCTGGAACTCTTCAATACTCATGTTAGTTGCATACTTGGAATTAATCATTGATTTCGTGGTAGGTTTAAAAATTGTCTCCATAAAGTTGGAAAGATGCTCCCCTATCATGGCATCATGACATACTCACTCCAATGATCAACAAGTAGTATGTAAAGGCCACCATCTCAAATTCCTCTAGAGAAAACTTGACCAACTTCGAGGCTATGTTTTTTAATGATCACTTGTTAACCATCAAACTCAACCATACATTGTAGATATGTCATGCAAGAAACTAAAAAATCTTTGTTAAACCAAGAACATAGAAGATGTCATCTAGCTTAAGAACATCGCCTTAAGGAATGATGAAATAAACAAAGCCCAATCCAATTACTAGACTAGTAGCATCATTGCCCAACTCCACCTATATGCCATCCACTTGTTCCTGAATTCTATTGAACACCTTCCCATTGAAGATCATGTGTCTAGCTGCTCCATTGTCCACATATCACCCTACACCAAAAACAATGTTAATGGAAAGGCATGATACTATGGAAAAAATTGTCTCAAGTCTAGTTGTTAACTCATCCAGTCCCTCTAAATATTCCACACCCCCTACATACTAATTATGTTGTTGCTTGGATTTCCTCATCTCGTGATATTTATATGTATAATGGTCCTTCTTGTGGCACTTAAAACACTTAGTGTGACTCAAATATTTCTTCCTTTGGTCCAAAGAATTTGATTCTTTCACAGTGTCTTTCTAACCCTTCTTGGGTCCTCATTTATTACACCCTTTCCCCATTTTCTCAATAAGGGCTAGGTTCTAAAACTCCTCCACTTTGTTGAAAATAGACTCCAGTCTGGTCTTCTCATAGATTAATCCATCCAAGGCTTCTGAAAGGTGGGAGGCTTCTAACAAGCATAAAAACCTTGAATAATTATGTCCTAGGATGAATGGAACCCATTTCATGCTATARGCACCAACGCCTCATCCTCCACCTTMACCTCAATAGAAATTCACTCATCTCAAATATCGATGATCTTCATGAGGTAGTTAGCCACCATACTTATGTCACTCATGCGGGTGATGGTGAGCTTGTTATTTAGTAGCATGTTCCAACTAACATTTTCACTCCAATACAAAGTGACTAAGGCATAAAACATGTCCTTCATTTATTTATTATCCATTATGCGAGGACTCAAATGGTTCTTCATTGAATCAAGGATGAATCTCTTGACCTTGGCTACCTTCTTGTTTTTTTTTTGTAAGCTATCTTGAGAACTTTATATTGCCATATTTGAGGTGTAGACAATCTTTGATGTTGGTCTGCCACTAGGGAAACCAGACCAACAACAATGCATCAAATTGTCTAGAGTGATATGAAAATAGAGTCTTTTAAACACAAATGTCTGGAAATGTCGAAGAGTAAATCTAGTTGCTATGACTGTAGAAAAATATATCTGTGTATTTCTCCTATTATGGTATAAATGAGGCCGGATTATAATCTTGGAACCTCCAATACTAAACCAAAAAAAAAGAAACACGATGAGCATCAATGTTGAGTGGAAGGTTGGCCCTCATCTGGAGTTTCATGAGTGTTGTCCAAGTGGAGGGTCGAGAGAACCAAACCTGCGAGCTTCTTAGTGAGGAGGTTCATTTTTAGGTCCTCGAGCCGCAATTGGGCCTGCATCTAGTCCTTCTAGAGCAGGATATCATCCTTTTCATCCTTCTTGTCCATCAAAACTCGTCCAAGCAGGAGCTTCATGTGCCAGTGCAGTTCAATTGTCCATAGGTATTGGGAGACTCGGGATTTGGTGTTTCCCGTGTCTGGCATCCAGGAGTGGATTGTGTCTAGGACTTAATCGTCGGAGATGAAACGTCATAAGACTCAGAAATAAGCTTCTACGAGGTTAATTTCCGCTTGAATGTATGGTGGAGTATGAGTTTCATAAGAGTCATATGACTCTTCAGCTGCAACAGTAAGTCGTGATTTGGTATGTCATGGGAGGTGTCGAGAAGAGATTCTTTGGCCTTGTCGAGAGCCTCTTCCTCGAGCCATGAGAGATCTGGATAGAGAAAAGGGATTGGAGAAGGTTGGGGAAATGTCCAACAACAGGTGAATGGAGTCTTGTTGATGTTAGAGCGAGGAGGGAACGGGGTGGTAAAGCCAAATGAGATTGGGAGGGAAAATAATAGGGTGAGGTGTACTGTTGAAGGAGGTGGCAATGACATTTCCATGATGAACGCAAGGGGGGAATTTAGTTAGGATGAAATTTGAGGTAGCTTCCATGATGAAGAGATGGACGGGGGGGACAATCCAGGAGCAAGGGTCATACCTTCGGCTTTCTAGTTCGTTGTGATGAGTTTGAAAACCATATGATGTGGAAGTCTAGGTGGAACACGGGCCTTTGGTGAAGTCATGATTCATTATGAGAAGTGATGGGAGTGGAGTGATGTGGGTAGGTTTCTATGGGAGGGGTGGCCATGTGGGTGATATCTTCTGTGATTGACCCTTCTTGATATCTCTTTCCGGACACCCGATACGAGGATGGCTACCTTCTTGTTATGCTCAAATAGATATGTGAGAATGATAGAGGCTACAACGTGCACTTCACAATCCAAAATTGGAATCACCGTCCAACATGTAACACTCTAAGACCGATAGAATTCATTCTTACAACTCCTAAAACACCATTATACCAAACAGACCAACCTAAAGGAAATCAAATAAGAAACCTGTGATAGGTGGAAATCAACACTCTAATCATCACATGCAACAACCTGTCACAAGTCCTGGTTTGGTTCAATCATTTAAGTAAGGGAATCACACCCATTAAGATCCTCCAAGAGTCTCTCTCACATGAAACAACCCACTCCATACAGATTTTGGAAAATCTCAAATAACATGCTCTAATACCTTGTTAAAATTTTAAGACCATGTTAGGCAAATTTTGCACTTTAAAAACCTTAATAGCTAAAACACGAAAAATTTAAGGACTATCAAAAGTGTGAATTACAAATACACTAATCTAGTAACACGTCGTACTGAAAATATAGGTCAAAAAATTTAAAACTAAACTCTCAAGCCTACAACCTACTATTCATTAAATTTGAAAAAATAGTGCACCAATATAGTTAAAAAATACTCTGTTGATTTCTAATAGACAACTCAATCTCACACTTTAAATATTTCAAAAATTAATGACCCCCACCCTACCTTCTTTATAAATGAGAAAGGCTAGAGGAGAAGAAAAAAACAACTCATCCTTGTGGATGCCAAAATTAGAAAAGAAAAACCCTAGTCTAGCTTTACCTAGGGAAGTGCGCCCTCCCTCAAATTGGAAGTTTACCTAGTCCATGTGCTTAAGCTATCTTTAGAATAAAAATATAAAATAAGATAAAATAAGCTTACTTCTATTGGTGAGGAGTGAGGCATTTTCACCAATGGATAAGKTTTATTCCTTGTGAGGGGTTTTCTTGAAGCCATGGGGTGATACCGAGGTAGTGGTAAAATGTGTGGTTACACCCACAAAGATTATATTAAATCACATCGTGACTTATGCACACATATGGATGAAATCCGATATCCRCRTTCTTCAAATTTCAACCTTTAGGGTTAGCTC
This sequence comes from Picea sitchensis, assembly GCA_010110895.2. NCBI lineage: Eukaryota > Viridiplantae > Streptophyta > Pinopsida > Pinales > Pinaceae > Picea > Picea sitchensis. Next base: position 81,048 of record SNQJ01S0012563.1, on the reverse strand, counting down.
AAGTGGTCTTGAGCCTTCTCAAGAGGTGGGAGGTTGTGGGTTCAACCCTCTAGAGCCCCTCGGTGTTAGGTGAAGTAATAAGTGCCAACAATTTACCATGTTTACCATCCATGAATCACGAGGAAATACTAAGTAGTTTTTCAGTGTGTTTTTTCTTGGAAAAACAACCTACTTCCAAATCTAGAAATCAAATTCCAAAAGAAGAAAAACATCTATTATAAAATTTCAATGCTAAAACTAGAACAACAATTACAAAATTGGAGGTGGATGAGACTATTGCATTCAAGCTAGAGGCATGCATGAGCCCTCTCAATCTCTATCATACATAACTGCAGTACAATACCCCAAACAACCTAGTGACATGCCTTCATTCTCCTCAGTTGCACCCTCATCATGACTACACAAGTACCCTACACAAGAATATGAATCATTGTTGTTGTTGTTATGAATATGTCATTGAAGAAGATTGTTGCGACACTATGGGAGAAAAGAGTGATTGATACTATAGGTAAAAAGTAACATATTTAATGAGGGTTTTTGTGTCAGATATGGTCGTTACAATGTTTCAAGGAATTGTGGTACTTAAGAAGGATATTCGAGCCCCAAGTATGTGTACAAGATTTATTACTAACTAGCTATGAAAAACTTATCTAACAAATAGACCCTACAAAGGAATGTCATGAGTTGGAATTAAACGTTAGGTTAATCTTGACTAAATAAAAGAGTGAGTAAGTTAACCTTGATCCAGTCAATCATGGGTTTATCATAGGGAGTTTACAACCCCATGGTATTTGATGTGGTGAAGTATATTTAAAGGCATAGTATACTTCATTTTAAGGTGCCCAAGTTGGTTGAATTGACTAGATTAACCAAAATTAATAACGATATATCTTTGAAGTTGGTTTTCTCAATGGAGGGTTTCTAGGATAAATCTTTTTTGCAAATTTATATAATTGTTTTACTTATCTTGTTATACTTAATTTTAATATTATATAACCAATTAATAAGAAGTAGTGATGCCAACTATTGTGATCTATCAAGTTTGATTTTCTCACAAAGATGATGAAGGTGATTGTTTGTGATATAATCAAAATGCTACATAGTTATTCTCATGGTCATCCTGTAAACAAATACACAACTTAAGATCAATATATTTTCATATTGGTCTTTGAAAATGCTTGTCATGAAGTCAATTTATGTGCTTATTTGGTTTTGTTCTAGATTGTTGTAAAGGTTAACATTTGATGCCATGTTCAACAAGTGTAGCATAGCTTCGTATACTACCTCCTCATAATAATCGTATGTCTAGTTTACATAGTATGTATCAACCTCCAGAACTTTCGCGTCCAGGCAGGGTGGTAGCTTGTTCATCTCTTGTTAAATATATATAGCATAAAAAATCATTAATTATATACATGTACAATGCTTATTGTTGTAATCTAGTTTATATTGTATTTATAACTCATTAATAATTTTATTTCACCTCTATAGTCGACTATCCATATTGTTTACTTTCTTCGTGTTAAATGAAACCATAATTTAATATATGACCAACTTAATCAATAATGAATAATATAACATCTGAATTATTTAGGATGGAGCATTAAATTGGGTGAAGTCACGATTTACTCTAGGATATGTTATTTAATTTTAACTAACCAGGAATATTCACAAAATCTCACACATGGCCAGAGACTTCATTGATTACACGCATTCCACATGCACCAAAGGAATCTATTCCTTTCCTTCAATTATATATCCAAGACCATTACTAATAGATACATTTAGTAATGGAAATCTATACTTGAATAAAGTTAGATTATTTTAATATGTTCCACAAATTTAGATGGTGATCTTCCAAATTTTTCCTAATCACAGATGCACACAATTCAGTTTAACCTTATGTTAAGTTAAATTCATGGATTACATTTTTGAATTTCCACTTCCTTCCATGGATAGTATCAAAGAGGTATGCACAAGGAATATAATACATGCAACCGATCTAATAGTTAAACTATTATGGAATTTCAGGTTTCTATCCTTAATTTAGACAGACTTTCATGAGTTCAAAGAATCTAGAAGAGTTGAAGTGTGTTGGCCACGACTCAAGGTGGATTAACCCCAATCAAAACCATGCACAAACATTACAAAAATTCTCGATACTCAAGTTGGAAAAGAAAAAAACCAGGAAAACAGTAAACAATCGAGAAGGGGGGAAACAATAATTTGACCTTTGAATCCAAAAATTTAAGTGTAATCGACTCAATCATAACATTGTGCATAATTCTATGTCATTGTGGTTAGATCTATCCATCTGGTGTTAAATATGAAGAAGAAAGCAATGGAATGGTTTTCTTAAACAATAGAGACTTTGACAAAAGCACTAGAACTGTCAAAGGAATGAGTTAAATTAAACATACTTGCATGTTACAATTACATTATGTTTTCATATTGTAGCCATGAAAAGCAACACAAAATGCGATCATTCTAGTTTGAAATGATATATCACGAATTAATAAATCAATAAATCAAACCATCAAAGCCTTTAAACTGTCTACCTTTATATATTCGAGCACACCCATAGAATCCTTGACTGGTTATAAAACAATCATATGATTTATAGAACTTCAATATACAAACTTTCTTTGCATAGTTATGTCTGGTTGACTAGTTGATAGAGAACAAATCTATAATGTAACAATCCACAGACACTGTGTTCCCTTATAGGACTGACCAACAGTAGATGAGTTGAACCCTTTTCAAGGCAACGAATTCATGTAAACGTAGTCGCCATCTTCGAACGAACGATAGTCGTCATTCTCACAATCCTCTGGCCTTGGAAGACAAAGATCTTGATGAGATGTGGACGAAACTCTATAACCCGTCCAGTCACAATGAACAACCTTTGCACTTTCTTTATGGTGAGCGCTTCCTTGCATCTGCATATTATAAATAAAATCAGTCCCATATTAGAATATTGATTTTACGCATAAGAATAACAAAGGGTATGAAGAGAATATGATCTAAATCTCATACATTTTGGTGGATTTTGCTAGGGTTTTCCCTCGACACAACTAATTCTTCGGTCTTTTCTGCAAAACAATAAATCACATTTTGATGAGCATATGCACAAACCCAAATGGAAAAGATAACTAATAAAGGAATCCTACCTCGTAAAAGAAGTATGGAATTGTTGAGAGATGAAGATTGTAGAATTCTTTCATGAAGATGAAAGTGAAGTGTAAGACTGCATGTATAGAAAGATGAGACTAGTTTTATCTTGCCTCCACATTTATAACCAACTGGTCTATCGTAGAATTGGCAGCGTTAGGGAAGGGATATGGCGATTACCGGATCGATCCCTAAAGCAAGGCAGGCTTCCTGTAGAGTTGGGTCGATGAAAATTTGTGAGGGAATCAAATGATGCATTCATGTTGCCAAGTGAAAGATGTTGGCAATAGATGAAAACCACCTTGTATTGATTGAAGTGACTCTTAGACTCCGAACTGTCAGATCCTTGTGGTGACTGAAGACTGTAGAATCTCAGAGTTGCAGTAGTGTCAAAACCTTTAAATTGTTGTGTGCGACAGTTGGAAGCGGATCAAATCGATTGCAGATAGAGTATTAATGGTGTAATTAATTCAAATTCTTGAACCACGTGAAACCTCCAATAACGCTTCAAAGTTATAAACCAATGAAGTGTTAAATAAATACGTTATATATATATATATATATATTTAACATTAAGCTTCGTTTATAAAAATTTTAAGTCAACCGAAATTAATATGTAGTCAACACAAAACGAATACTATATACTGCGAAAGGTAATATAATAACAATATAAAATGTGTCTTTATTATGGAAACAAAGAATATTAGTGAATAAAATATAAATAAAGCTTTTATAATGAAAATTCATTTTGGTTCTTATAATAATTAAATAAAATTATATTAAAGTAATATCTTATGGCATGGATGAATGGATTATATTAGAGTTGTAGCTTATGGGATGGGTGTACTATCAATGTCGTACACCCCACCCCACCTCACCTCACCTCGATTATGGATAGACTTTTCTTATTCAAAAGCTAAGGTGAAAAGTTTGATTATGGATAGACATTTTCTTATTAAAATGAGAAGGTGAAAACTTTGATCACTATTTCACACTTTGTTCTTATTAGTCCTGTCAAAGCAGGACTATAACAATGAGTTTGTTATTGATTTGACATTAATTTGCTTTATATTTTAAATTTGTTTGTAAAATGTAATGTTTAACTTAAGAAAATAAATATATATTTTTTGATATAGTAAAAATATATATTTTTATCATTTCTAATTGGTTAATATATTTCAAGTCTTATTGTTGCCTTCACGTATTTCAATATTTAAAATTAATTGCATAATCAATAACAACAATTCATATTGGTTGTACAACATATATAGCACTTATTACACCACCACAATAAAATATTTTTTAAAATTTACATTTTCCAATATAAATCTCCATATCCAAACATGATGTTGATGTTTTGTTTTGGATGTGTCATGTCATAACATATTAAAATGTTATATAAATTAAAAAATATATTATATATTTTATAATATATATGTTAACACATTAAAATATTATATGTATTAAAATATATATTATAATACTATATAAATTACAGTATATATTATATATTTTATAATATATATATGTTAACACATAAAATATTATAATATATATTAAAATGTATATTATATTTTATAATATATATGTTAAGATAGTAAAATATTATATATATTAAAATGTATATTATAAAATGTGAAATGTTTATTTTTATTTTTTATTTTTTAAATAAGATTTGCATTTGGTTGCTTAGCTTAACTAGAAGGAAATTTAGGTTAATCCCAAAACTATATGACAACTACATTAAAGTAAAATAATGGTAATATATTTTGTCTAGTAGTTGTTATGACAAATCTATAAACTATGTGTCATCATGGAGCAATAAGGCTTTCTCCATCCCTTGTAAGTCTATGCCAAATTCTTTTAAGAAGTTGATTTCTTTTAAGATTATGAAACTAGCTCATTTGTTAGCATATTATTCATATTTCAAAGTAATCATCATAATCAATAATTATAGGGTGTTAACTATCATCTTCATTTCCAAATTTACTTAGCAGGGACTAAGCTGTCATGCGACTCTTATTGAAGAGATGAGAGATGAGGATCTAGTTATTATTTGAACGCATATATCAATTATTGTTGATGTTGACATCATTATGTATAATATTTTTTAATACTTCTTGGTGTGTATGATATTTAATTTATGTTTGGCTTGGAATATATTCTTGTTATGTATGATATTTAATTTCTTATTTAATTTATGTTTGACTTGGAATATATTCTTGTTGTGTATGATATTTAATTTATGTTTGGCTTGGAATATATGGATCACTTTGTTATATTTTTTCAAACTAAACATTAGTTTATTATTTTTTTATTAATTAAATGTAATTTGTTTTTAAATGTATTTTATATTTTTTTAGATTTATATTTTTTCAATATTTAAATTAATCAATAGAATGAATCTTCTTTTTATTTGACCTCAAGGTGAGTTAATGTTTAATCTTGTATTTGTCCGTGGAAGTATAAGTTTCACCTTATCAATTGTTAATTGGCATTGCGAGGCTCACTAATGCTATTGCCACTTTTTTTTCCAAGAAATTTTTTTCTCAAATTTATATAGAGTATAAATTCGTTTACAAAGAAAATTGCAACGAGCTTGAAATGTAGTCAAAACGCACTAGCATTTGGGACCAATACAATCAAAATCAACAAAGCTGAGAAGTAGACTAGACGAGCAATGCTGGAGGAAGACTGGAGTGAGAATCAAGTGATCAAATCTTTCCATAGGTTGTCCGCATTTCTACTGCAAAGAGGGACAACCGTCATTATTCAAAGATATTAATGGAGGAAATGGGACTCTCTATCCCTCTATCACAGTGGTAGACCGAGAGTCTCCCTACAACTTCATTTAGGGCCCTCTTTGAGAGAGCGTCCCCTTCCCTATTGTGTGATCTAGGAATGTGGTGGAAGTTGATGTCGGAGAAGTGGTTGGAAAGTTCCAGCGTTTTTTGCATCCATCCCTCGATATGGATAGAATGAAGCTTTCATTTTTGAGTTATCCAGTCGATAATAACTCTCGAGTCACCAAGGACGTGTAAGTGGTTGATAGACCAATAGGCAGCGAGAGTGAGGGAGGCCCATAAACCCATGAGTTCGGCTTTTGTATTTGTACCCACCCCACAGTTGATGAACCACTTGGTGATCCTCGACGGGTGGTTTTTTAAGGTGCCTCCAACCCCACAACAAAAGCCATTTGACTGTGCAGCTCCATCGAAACAAGCTAGAGTGTGACCCTCAGCCATCTCAAAATCACAAGCTTTAGAAGGGAAGGACTGTACCGTAGACGGTTTCCAGTAGAAGAAGGCCAGAACTCTGTGAAAAACCGTCGGCAAGGAAGGAGGGCGATCCTCAAAAAATGCTTTGTTCCGTTCTAACCAGATCTGCCAGCAAACATGGACCGCCAAACTAAGCGGGGCCGATTTTTGTGTGGACCACAAGGAAAAACAGTCTGAGATGGAGAAGCCGCTCCAGGGAAATGAAAGAGAATAATGCTTGAGCAGTCGATTCCAGACCTCTTTAGTAAAAGCGCAGTGAACCAGGAGGTGGTGGATATCCTCGGAAGCTTGGCAGCAAAGTAAGAAGATCCCAGGGCCCTCCCAACCTCTCTGTTGAAGCGCGTCCCATGAGAGAATTCTCTCTTTTTCAGCGAGCCAGATGAAGAGTTTAAGTTTGAGGGGGGACTTTCCAATTCCATATTTGTTGCATCCACGAAAGTTCAGCTCCAATGTTCCG
>SNQJ01S0012563.1:49846-68356 GCA_010110895.2 Picea sitchensis | reverse complement strand
GAGTACATCAACTTCCCGGGGTCGTAACTTTTGCATACGATCTTCGTTTTAGGCGTGTGATAGCTCGTTGGAAAGGTATCGTCGAGGAGATTCATTTTGGGGGCTCAATCATGCCTTTGACTAACATTGAGAACCTCTATCTCGAAAAACCTTCATTTGGGCCCTCAAAATGGCCCCGGAAGTTAAAACCTGCTAAAAATAGTAAATTGCCAAAATTGCCAGAAAACCATTTTGAGCCATTTGGAAAAGGTGGCCACTGATATCCACTTGGATCAGTATTCTTATTCAATCTTAGCACTTAGATTTAAAACATCACATAATCTCACTTAATATTTGGTCTTATACAGTTTAAGTTCTATGTGCAAGAAGCAAATCATGGGCTACAATTTAAGGCTTTGTTGCAAAATCCCCGATTGTACAATTTTCAAATGCAAGTGAACAACAACCATATGTGTGAAGCCATAGATTGTAGCCATATACTGAGAAGATCCCGGGTTAATTTATTATTGTTAAACATTTTACATTGTGTCCAAAACTCGGAAACATACTTCTACAAATATGCCAAAGTGCTCCCTAAAAAGACGATATCATAAGCAAGAAACACGTGCTTTACAAATTAATAAGGGGAATTATGGCAATGAATCTTTCAGGAATCTTTTGATACAAAAACCTCCATACTTGTTCTTCAAAACTTGTGACATGTACAAGTGATACAATGTACCACAAGGCTTAGTACTTGCATGCAAACACACATCCATGTACTGCATAATGTGTATACTTTTATGAAATAAATCTTTACTCAACTCAAGCAAACGATTTTCTAATACCATCCTTGAGTAGCTCGTTCATCAAATTATTGTAATAAGTGATTCCCTCTTTCATTGGATGCAATACTCATACATGTTGTAGAATTTCAGAGTTATAAGATTCATGACAAACTAATAACTTGTGAACAACAAAGAGGACATGTATCGTGAGAAGTTAGGACATTGTTGGTTGGCTTAATAGCAACTTGTTTGATGAAGTGGGTAATATGTTGAGGCAAGTTAAGAGACTACCTACTTTATTAATCGCCACTTGTCGATGAAGCAGGTGGTATTAGTAGGGACATATAGTGCATCTTCTTCAAAGTTATCTACCATTAAAAATAAAAAAAACATGAATTGACATTAAATTTCCATGCCTAATAACATTGAAAGGACATGGGTTACATCTTTCCTTGATTCAATTGTTATTTCATTTATGTATAGTTTTAAGCTTTGCATCTTCATTTGCATTCCATTGCAGGCATGTCATCATTTTATTTGTGTATGATTTTGTGATTTGAGGTAACCATGATGAATTTAAATGCATGAGTAGTGAGTTCAGTTGCATGATTACTACATCGTCAACCCAAGTTGGAGAATGACAATGAGATAAATTGGTCAAAATAGCCATAGAATATCTTCACATTTCTCCTGTTCAAGTGAGCCTTGTTAGGTAGATCCAACAACTAAGTTGAAACATGGGAATCACATCCAGATGTGGACTCGAAGGTGATAGCAATGAGAGAGGTTGCTTGCAAACCAAAACTAACATTTATCTTGTTGTTGTCCTACCATTATCGAGTTGCAGTAGCAACAATGATGGCATATATTTCAAGATTCCTAGACCCGGAAACAATGGAAGAGTAACAAAAAGAGAGCAATGGAAGCAAGTGATCAACTTATCCCAATCTAACATTCTAGCAAAATGTGGCTCTCTCCACCGCTCAATAAGGTGACCTTTTTTTTTTTTTTTGGGCATGTTTTCTCAATTTTTCCTTCTTGTAGCATTCTTGTATATGACTTTGTATTTTTATCCATGGGGTACCTTTCTTATTTTATATCCAACTCTTCAAACCATGTTTTATTGTTGTCGATTCTATGATTTCTCCCTCGTTTTTAGCTCATCCTGACTAGTTTTAACTAGAGTCACATTATTATCCACGACTTTCGTTTTCTATTATAAAAAAATCAACTTCAATTCTATTAGGTATAGTCTTGTTTCAATTAGGAATATCTAGTAAAAAATGTTGCTTTTTATTTTTTTAAAACTTGGCATCAATTGTTTTTGTACATGCTTTATTAATTCCATCAATTTATAAATATACTTGGTCCCCATATTTCACATCCATAAAAAAGTATTGTCGTTAAAACAATTGAAAAAGAAAGCACATCATTTTCTAGTCATAAACTTTTAGTATCATACATTTGTTTTGCAATAGAAAGAATCTTTTCCACTCTTCATACAATAATTTCCTCATGCAAAAATTCTATTCTAACTTTTTATTCAAATATAATTTTATATTATAATTCTGAATTATTTCTAATAATCAATTTTATTTACTATAATTTTATTTTTTTAATTGAAAAGCAAAATCAATATCTTAATGTTCACATTCCCGACCTCCACACCAAAAGACTTTAAAGCCTGTGAGTGGGGAAAAAATAAAAAACAAGTTTATGTTTAATTCTTCTAAAAGTGATCTTTATTTCTTATATTATAAAAACCGATCAGCCCAGGAACGAGCATCGATAGGTATTATCAGACCATAAATAGAAGTACGAGACGAGAGCCCATAGAAGCACGCAATAGGTCTAGAGGTAGAAGCCCATAGAAGCAAGCGCTAGGGATAAAGGTGAAGGTTGGGTGGCCCAACCATCAAAGCAGAGAATAGCCCAATACCACAACATCATCTTTTCTTTCAATCAATTAAAGTGGTTTGACATTAACCAATGGCATTAATTAGTGACATGCCCACACATATATTTGAATTCAATTGTGAGATAGGGTAACCTTATTCATTAAGCAAACCCAAAATATCATATTTAGTTTTTATATACACCTTGTGGTTTTAATATTCTTATTACTTGTTGGTAAAAACAATAGTTACGAAAAAGACATGAGCCCAATAGTTACGAAAAAGACATGAGCCCATATAAAACACACTACAAATGTGTGGAGGAGGATAGGGTGTAAGTAGAGGAGGAAAACAAAGCATACAATCTCTATTAATAGTTTGTGTTCTCATGAACACTAAATATAAAACACACTACAAATGTGTGGAGGAGGATAGGGTGTAAGTAGAGGAGGAAAACAAAGCATACAATCTCGATTAATAGTTTGTGTTCTCATGAACACTAAATACATTGGAAGTGTGTTGCAACATTACACATTAGATAAATGTGATTGGGTATGTTACCTTGTGATTGTACTTTTTATTTAGGGCTTAGTGGTGTAAGATATAAGACCTTATATCAAAGAGTCATGTTCTACACCTGAGCTTAGATGGGCTGCAGGAGCCATTCTTCGACCGAAAATGAGGATAAACCGGCCCGAATGGCTAATTTCGATGTTGGTTGGTTCCAGCAGGCCGTTGTGGTTTGACTATCGCATTATAAGCTCAGAGGTATAGCTGCGAGATTTCCATGAAATCAGAATCGGTATGGTCTTATTTACCATAGAAGATGTGTTTCTACACCGATGGTGTGGAGATCAGTTTGACTGGTTTTCGAGGGAAGATAAACCCGTAACCGCTGGACTGGAGGGTAACGCAGGTATGAGGTTTAAAACTTCTTGATATCAAAGATGTGGAGTTTAAACTCGAGGAGCTTGAGTCGTGGTGATCCCCTGGTGGATTAACCGGCCAAATCATCCGAAAGCGGGATGTATTATGCTGAACTTTAAGTCCTCATGGTAGAGGAGAAGTCCCGAGAAGACTCTTTATCCACGGAAATCGAACCCCAAGCGGACAAGTGATTCTTACATTCTGGAACTAACCCCAAACCCCACGAGTTTTGGCACGGCCACGAGTAGAGGTCATACGGACCTAACTCGACCGCTACATGTGTTAAAGCTAAAGGCGACGACATCGCAAAGTATCGTGGATATCGGAGAATCTCAAGGCAGAAAGCTCGAGCAATTCGAGAACGTACATACACGATTTCCGATAATTTTAGGTGCGGTGGGGCCACCAATCGTCAAGAGGATGTGTGGCGATGAGAAGGCCAGAGAAAGGATTGCTGATGGGGCGTAAATAACCGGAGCCATCGGAGATCCCGTGAGTGTTTGAGCTTGATGTTGAAATCACCAAAACCCCGGTGAGTGGCTCTGATTATCACATATGCGGCCGATGGTGAGGTTAAAGCTATAGCCCGAGGGCCAGTACCTGACGAGCCCATCGGAAATCGGTAAATCGGGGATTCCGCTGTCAATCGTTTTGGTGCATTCATATTTGTGAAACCCCAACCCCGATAAGGGATAAGGCCTGTGTCATGGTGACAATCTATTGATTTGGCTTAGGGCTTAGCCCAAGGGCTAAGGCATCGAGAATCGGATTAGAAGGTATGCGCTCGCTGGATGTCATAAGCGCTTCAAACTCATAGGATAGTCTGGAGGGAAATGACTACCGCCTCGCATGGTCATATGAGCTGGCGGCTGGCCCAGAGGACTCAGCACGCGAAAAGTAATGGTGCATTTGACGGAGTCCGAGGGACAGAGGTTCGCGATATCAAGATCGGAAACCTAACCTTTATAGGTGATGCGGCGGCTGCTAATATGTGAACATCGGTCAGAAGGGACTGTGGCATAGCCGTGAGGGTCGGTATAGGTAAAGCGCATCTGGATTCGGATCGGGAGTTCATATCGCGACTCTCGGCTGCAAAACGTCAAGCCCGGGTTCCTATAAGAGTTTTCCAGGGAAATTGTCTTACCAAGTAAGTGCTGTACTGCGCAGGAAAGGAGGAAGCCCCGCGGGTCGAATATTGACCCGCATTCCAAAGAATCAAAGGGATTTCCGCCTTTACCAACAATAGGATTTAGAACGCATCTTGTGAGCGAGGTCCAAAGGAAGAGACCTTTGCGAGGTGATGCAGGTGGTGGACTCTCTACGCTAAGTGGTATAATCGGGTATAAACTACTCTGGCCAAGTGCTCAAGGTTGTACATTGACTTTCTACCCCAATAAAGTCATCACCAGAAAACAAATACCTACTGATGATCTTTGACCGCTTAAAGGGACGCGAAAGTATTTTCGAAAATAGATCTGTGATCTCGATATCATCAAGTGAGGATAAAAGATGAAAAATATTAATGCTAAAGACCTCTCAACAAGGTACCTGCTTTCATTATGAATTTGCCAAAGGTGTCGCTTGGACTGGCCCTAACGCCACTTCACTGGCCTTCTGCTGTGTTTCATCGAATGGAGTGTCTAAATTATTATCCGATGTTCACATAGTTTTCTTGGACGATATCTTGGTGTACCCAAGATAGAGGAAGAACATGAACAACATCTTAGAATGGTGCCGCAGGTGTTGAGAAATACTCTCACCGTATGCAAAATTCGATAAGTGCCCATTTTACCAAAATGCATCCATTACTTGGGGACATTACACTATTTCCGAGGAAGGGATTACTGGATCCCGAGAAGGTGTTGCCATCTAGTTATACGCCATCTTCAAGAAAATGTAAATGGGTTAGATCTTTTATGGGTCTGGCGTGCTATTATAGGAGGTTCATATCCAGATTCTCAAGGATAGTTCATGCTATCACTTCTTTGCAAAGGAGGAGAAGAAGTTCCGGTTGATGGAATAATGTGAGGATAGCTTCCAGCAACTGAAGCAACTACTCACTAGTGCTCCAACTCGGCGATCACGGGATCCAAGTAAGGATTATGTAGGGCATGCACGGGGATGTAGGGCGGAAGGGTCAGAGGAGTTCTCAAACAAGAAGGATTTGTAATTTGTTATGAATCCCGGAAGCTAAAAGAGCATGAAAAGAATTATGCCACTCATGATTTAGAGTCGGGTACATTGTTCCATGCACCGAGGGAAATGACATTACTCCTCATGGGCAAGAGATTTTGAGAATTAAGAATGCACTACAACAAATCAAATATTTATTTGATCAGCCAACCTTAAATGCTGGACAAATTAGATGGCTGGAATTTCCTCGCGGTGAATATGACTTGATATCGCTGATATCAACAAAGGGAAGGACAACAAGGTAGCCGATGCACTCAACAGAAAAGTGCATGAATTGCATGCGGCTACAGCATTAGTACGTATTTAACCGAAGCTGAAAGACCATCTCCTTGGAAGTCGCAAATGATGATTTGCGCATTGCAATCTTGCAACAGAAGCTACGCTAGCAGGAAAGTCCACAGACCGAGAAAGGTTGCGCCTTGAAACCGGAGCGGTCTATCAGATAAAAATATAGTATATGTACCCCAATGACCGAAAGGAATTGAAGTCGGGTAATCAAAAGAAATGCATAATGACTTTGGCAGTCAATAATCATGGATACTAAAAAAGATCGGGTGTGGCAAAGCAAATTTCAAAGCCATTATTTTGGCCAAGTTTGAAGAAAAGAAGTTGTTGCAATTTATAGCATGTTTTGGCTTGCTGGACAAATCCAAAGGGAGAATGCTTCTGCAAGTTGCAAGTAAGGTTGGTAACGTTGTTGGCCAAATGAAGAAATCACCGTAGATCAAGAGCTTTAGTTATAAGTCCTCATAAAAGGTTACCGAAAGCTTCTACCGCATTTCCGAGACCTTAGTATAAATTTTAATGGCGTATGCGTAAGAGTTTTATCACTTTCATAATTGCTGAAAGGAAATTATGGTAAGAATCTCCTCAGCCAGAGCTATGTTATTAAATCATATGATTATATTATTTGAATGCATACCACCGGATGTGGTAAAGGTTGCAGGCCCTCGCGGTTAATTCAAATCTTTTAGCTTTGAATGAACACATTGACATAGTAGAATACCGCTGTTAATTTGGTTATGGGTAATATCCAAAGAATTAAAAGATAAGAATTTGTTACAAGAATGAATGCCAAAGCTAGTCATGTATTAATGCAGATATTGGACATGGCAAGGAACATGGGCTGGAAAGATTAGGAGCCACACCAAGTACTAAAAGCTTCCTACTTTTGAATAAAACTTGTGCTGCAACCTTTTTTCTAATATCTAATTTGACACCGCACTATATTCTGGTGTGTTCACCTGAAGCGGCTGCAACGCAATTAATTCGAAAGATAAGGGGAAGTGTATGAAGATTGTGGCAACATATCAATAATTCCAACCCATGGATGGTGTGGGGAGATACATGACTGAGATAGAGCATTATGTAATTCAATTGAAGGTGCACTGAATAAGCATCGAATTTATGTTCCACGTATAATAAGTGATATAATTGCATACTAAGCGCAATGGTTGAATATGTTTGGTAAGTAATAATGGCCATATATTATGGAAATAATTATGTTGATGCATTTAAATAATATTATTAACCTCGAATTGAGAACATTTCCTGTGAACTCGTTAAATAATCGCAATACGAATAAGCTGCTAAGCCAGTGCAGTCAAGCACGAAATGGAGACTCCATAAAATTTTATGTCTTAAAATTGAAATACCGAACTTCATCGTTGTTAATGCTGGATTACGATATGCATAGAATGACGAGTCATTCAATTGGTCAAGTTGTTTGCATTTGTAATTGAATCTCAAGCTTAAAATTCTGGCGATTATTACTTAAGATGTTGTACATATGGAATTATGATGTACGTAAAATACCGCATTAATTTATTGGCGATGCGCATGAAGTCTTGCGAAAATAGTAGGCGCTTTGTGCCCTCAGGGAAAATCTGCCGCGATGATCGATTCATAATGTGGTAATAGCCAAGATGAATCATGAAATGGGATGTCATGTTTTGGGAATAAAGCTGAATTTTCTCAATTAATTGGAATTCTTAAATAAATTCTTGTATGTATTCTCATTATAACCGTATATGCATTGACGGTGCATGAGATGATGTTGATAAAAGCTAAATTGTTGGCTACAAAGAGTATCCCGGGAAGATGCTGCTTGGAAACCCTTGAGGGCAGTTGGAACTACTGGAGCCACGATTCTCTGAGACTTCCGGGTCCGGCCCTCATTCAACCTAAGGTAAGTGAGGACTGGCAGTTCGGATCATTCAAGCATGGTAGCTGCGTACCGGAGGTGGAAATTACGTAATGGGAATGAGACCGCTGGCTGGAGTAATCACCAGGTTTGAATGGTTGAGTGTCACGAGGTCCCAAAATTCGGCCCTAGACCTACTATGTGGATAAGGATTTCAGACCATGGCTATCTTGGGGAAGCCATTGCCCGATGGATTCATAGATCCGGCTCTGGAGTGGGAGGTCTTTTCACCCAAAAGATAAGTACAATTCTTCATTTTATTTATATGATGTGTATTGTATACGTTTGTTTTAAATGTTATTGAATTTGTTTGTATACATACATATACATTGCATAAAAGATTGCATCATCGCATCTACCTAATCGTATCTGCTGTATCCTACATTTCATTACTTAAGAAATCTATGGAGACCACATGCCAACGGTAATCGATTGGAATACGATTCGAAACTGCAGCGTCCCGCATGGATAAGAAAAGCAAACAACTCTAAAATCGAGCTATAGAGCTCGTAAAGGTACAGTGGATCTCGTATCCCTCGAGGACGCCATACGGAGCATGAATAAGGCCTGCAGAGCACCATCTTTGCAAATTTGAAAGGCTTGCGAGATATAGGTTGCACTGCGACAAAGCAAAAATATAAGGGGAGTGGGATTGTAGTGTCCCCTAGGCCGAGCCCTTTATAAACCTCACATAAATAAAAATAAATTGTACATATGTGTTATAGGCTCGCGAGCCAGTTCCCATGTTGTATTATGAGTCTTTAGTTAGCCGTATTCTAAGTGCCTAAGGCCGTGGAGCCCTGATATACTTGTATACAGTTATCAATTAATAAAATGTAAATACCGCCAGCAAGTGCATCACCTACACGGCGAAAGAGGATGGAATCGAAGGCCCACGAGTGGCAAGTGACTGGAAATGAAGGTGGAAAGGGGCCGAAAAGATGAGCCTAGTGTCTAAGCCTAGGGGGCTTAGGGCCTGAATAATAGCTATTTCCTAAGAATCCATGTGTACATTATTTTAACCTAAGTCCCTTTGAAGGCCCGATTTCCATGGTGGAGATACAGACAGATGTAACATAGCAGCCTCCTGTGGTGACAAGTGCCAACCCCGTGCATGCTAATAAAACCGGTATTAACAGTTTTAGCAAATCGCACTCCATCCATTTTAAATCGCGCTATGGAAGAGCCAAGAGCCAGTCCGCTCTATTCAACCTCGAATCGCTTTGAGCTTAGAGCTGGAGGCCACCCCGCAAGAGACTCGCTGTAACTGGCTACTCAGAGAAAATCCTATGTTGTCTCGAAGAATCCATGCGAACACTCGTCCATTGAGCTGCGATCCGCAAGTTGGTCTTGAGAGTCTGGTCTCCTGAGGATACCCATGTTCAGCTTCCCCTAACGTGGCCTTTGATGAACGCGAGCGGAAAGTGATCTCCGCTTGCCCGGTGCAAAATTGAGCTTAGCCCGTATGCGGAAGCCTCGCCCGAAATCATCATCCCGCGATTTATCCCGTGACAAATTAACCTTTGGGGAAGCCTTGGTGCGTGTTTCGTGCGGATTGATGACAACGCGAAGGTCGGATCGCTGCGGAGGCTTGTTAATCGCGGAGCCACTCTCCGTGAGAGAGGCGACGGCAGAGGGAGAAGAGAACTCTGAAGGAACCTCCAGTCACGCATAGGAGCCCGCAAGAATCGTCCGTCCGCTCAGAATCTGCTGTAAGGAGATCGCGTACCAAGGACCTGGCCCTCGGGTGATGAAGGTGCACTCTCCCCAAGTGGAAATACGGGCGTGGGGAAAGAGGGTCTGCAGTGCAAAGAGCGCGGGAGATTCCCCGGGAGAGCTCTGAATGTGGTATGTGTTGTTCTCCCAGAATCTCACCCCAGTCTATGATTCCTTTGCCTTGGGTGGAGTTTAGTCTCAGTTCGGTGGTGACCCACTGCTGAGATGATGAATGTGGTCTTAAGCAATGTAGAGGTTCGTGGGAGGCCCTCAGACTTGGTTGGTGAAATGCTACAGCCTATTAAAAGATAAGTATATCTTAATTATGCTTTTAATTCATGTTGAGCATGACTGCCTGCTTTATGTATCATGTTTTCCAACAAGGTAAAATGAATTTCCTTGAATGCTATGGTCGGGTTTAATTGCAGAGGAATTATATATTTTAATTAATTTAAATGTGTTTTAATTGTGTTGCTAAATGTAATGTATGTGGTTATAATTCCTGTATGAATTATATAAACATTCATGTATAGAATGGTAATCGCAAGCTTCAAGGGACTCTAAAAGTTAATTTTAGCTGGTCTAGATCGTGGGGGTCCGGTCCTACCAGATAAGAGTCATGGTACGCCCCTTCCCACCAGAGTAGAGTCATGGCATGGTACTGGGCCCTACCAAGATAATAGGGTAGGTATGGTAATGCCCCTTCCCACTGTGATAGGAGTCATGGCATGGTAATGCTCGGGATTCTACTCTCCATAAGTCATGGTACGGTACTTCCTTCCCATCCTCAGATAGGAGCTTGGCATGGTACTTCTGGGTTGTTTGATTGGAATTGCTTATGTGGGCATTGGAGACATTACATGTTGCATTCTTAGTCAACCTGAGTTGCTATCGCTTTTGCCTTTTGCTCTTTTGCCTTTGTTTTGTTTTTATATATAGTCATCCACTTGTATTTGGTTAGATAATCGCTAGAGGTTACCCAAAATGCATTGTTATGCATTAGATGGATTTGTGCAAGTATTTCATTGTGGCTTGTGTTTTTTGCTCAAACTATGTCATTAAACCCTATTCTTTGGATGTCCATGCGAATATAGTGGCATAAAGAGAAAAGAAAAAAGAAGAGAAACAATATAGTCATTGTCATGGTTTTTATTTGAAGCTAATGCAACTACAAAGGCAAGTGCATTTTGTTAAAATTTTCAAACCATGGTAGGCAAATTCTACACTGAAAAATCTCTAACAACGAAAACAAAAAACTTTAAGGACTATCAAAATTATCAATTTTGAATATGCTAATCTACAGTTAACTACCATGTCATACTAAAAATATAGGAAAAAAAATACAAAACTAAACACTCTAACGTGCAACTTGCTTTCCATTAAATATAGTGTTGTAACTAAAAAATACTATGTTAATTACTAGCACATAACTGAATCTCACAATTAAAAACATTGAAAAAATAACCCCAAAAAAAAACACTGCCACCTTGCCTTTTTACAAATGAGGTAGGCTAGAGGAGAAGACAAAGACAACCCATCCCTCTGGGCACCAAAATTATAAAAGTAAAGACCTAATCTAATTATGTCTAGGGAAGTGCACTCTCCCTATCATAGAAATTCCCCTTACTTCACATATTTAAGCTAATTTTAGAATAAGAACTTACTTAAGATAAAAGAAACCTACTTCTAAATCCAAAAGTTGAACTCCAAAAGAAGAAAAGCATCCATTCTAAAACTATAATGTTAAATCTGAAACAATTGTAATAACACTAGAAGTGGATGAGGCTGGCACATGCATGCTAAAGGCATCCTTGTGCCCTCTCAATATCTATCTTACATAACTACAACACAATACCTCAGACAATCTAGTGTTATTCTCTCATCATGAATGCACAATTACCCTATATAGGATTCCAAATTATTGATGTTGTTGGCAGTACACCTCTATTGTTGAAGCATACTATTGTGCCACTATGGGAAAGAACAATAACTGATGCAATAATCAAAGATTAACATTCTCTATTTGTGAGGAAATTTTCTTGACCAAACCAAGGCTCTGCCTTTATATCTCAAACTTTCCCTTTGTTAGGGGCTTTGACATCATGTTAATGATATATGAACCTAAATAAATATAACCTTGTATAATTATTTACTCTAAAATCTCTTTAGTATCTTCAAGGTGTAAATATTGTGTATAAGGAAAACTTGATCAACAACATACCAACCTCTTACATCTTTTATGTCAACTTCACTAGTCAAAATATTCTTACACCACAATATGAGTTGTTCAGGATTTCCAAGGATGAAAAAATCATTTTTTTAGAGGGCCAATATCTATAAAAAAAATAAAAAAATTCAGACTAAACCTAGAAAATACAAATTTGAGTAAAGCTCATCAATATTGAAATACCAAACTCATGGTGCATGCATCAACCCATACATGTCCTTCTTCGATCGAAATTCATGGGTATCTTGTCCATGAACCTCAAAACTTTTGAAAAATAAATAAAATACCTCATCATGATCAACTCTTTTAAGACAAAATCCTTTGGAAATTAAAGTAAGAGTCTCGTTGATCCAAGTGGATATTGGTGGCCACCCACCTATTCCAACTGGCTCCTCTTGACAATTTTTAGTTCAACACGTTCTTTTGTAATTCTTTGTAATTGTGGGTTCTACACTTCTGGGGTTGTCTGAAGCCCTACGCAGTTTCCAAGTGGAGATTAGTGGCCGCCCACCTAATCCAACTGGATTATTTTGGATGTTTTCATGTCAGTACATCTTTCTGTACTTCTAGGGCTGTTTTGGGGCCCTAAATAGTGTTTTTTTGGCTTGCCACAATCAAACTGTAGACGGAGTTAGAGTTTGACGACATAATGCATAGTTCTCGAAAAGACCTTTAAAGCAGGCTATCACGCGCCTAAAATGAAGGTCGTATGCAAAATTTACGACCTCGGGAAGTTGAGGTACCAACTTACCCATCGGGGCCCACATAACTTTTGGCGTTTCATATCCTAGGGTTGGGTTTTTGGATGTATAGGGTTTTGGAATTCACGAGTAATGTTAAAAAGGCCTCTGGAGCCTCATTGTAATCATTCTGCTCAAACAGATGCATGTAGCAACCACATCTCTTCTCAGAGATAACTACCACCATTCGAGCAAGTTGTTTTCAGTTCTGCAGTTTTACAGTTTCAACCTATTTTATCTATTCAATAGAAGTTATTGTTCATTGGATATCTGTTGTTGTTCTTAGTATCTCTGTGTTATTGTATTAAGTCTGGTTTTTTTTTCCGTTCCGCTCATAAATCTGGATCACTCGTCAAGGTCAACTCCTTCTTTCTGAGAGAGTCCTTTGACAACAAAATTGTCTTGGAACTTTTCAATATTCTTGTTAGCTATATGCATAGAATTAATCACTAATTCCATGGTAGGTTAAAAAATTGTCTCCACAAAGTTGGAAGGACACTCCCCCATCATGGCATCTTGACATACTCACTAAAAAGTAGCATGTAAAGGCCACCATCTCAAATTCCCCTCGCCAAAACTTGACCAAATTTGAGGCTTTGTTTTTTAATAATCACTTATTGACCATCAAACTCAACGATACATTGTAGATATGTCATGCAAGAAACTAAAAGAACTTTGTTTAACTAGGAACATAGAAGACATCATCTAGCTCAAGAACATCACCTTAAGGCATGAGGAAATAAACAAATCCTAATCCAGTAACTAGACAAGTAGCATCATTTCCCAACTCCACCTATATGCCATCCACTTGTTATTGAAGTCTATTGAACACCTTCCCATTGAAGGTCATGTGTCTGGATTCTCCATTGTCCACATATCACCCAATACCAAAAACAATGTTAATGGAAAGGAACAATACTATGGAAAAAGTTGTCTCAAGTCTAGATGTTAACTCATCCACTCCCTCGAAAGCTTCTACACTCCCTACCAACTACTTATGTTGTTGCTTAACTTTCCTCCCCTTAGGATATTGAGATGCATAATGGTCCTTCTTGTGGCACTTGAAACACTTCACGTGACTCAAGTCTTTCTTCCTTTGGTTTGAAGAATTTGATTCTTCCTATGTGCTTTTCTAACCCTTCTCGGGTCCTCCTTTATTGAATCCTCTCCTCATCTTCTCAATAAGGGATAGGTTCTAGATCTCCTCTACTCTGGTGAAAATAGACTCTAGTTTGGTCTTCTCCTAATTGAAACCATCTAAGGATGATAAAAGGTGGGAAGATTCTAACAAGCACAGAAACCTTGAATAAACACATCCCAAGATGAATGGAACCCATTCAGTGCTATAGGCACCAACTCCTCACCCTCCACCTTCACCACAATAAAAATGCATTTTTCTTTAAGCTCAATGATCTTCATCAAGTAGTTAGCCACCATACTTGTGTCACTCATGCAAATGATGGTGAATTTTGTTTTTAGTAGCATGTGCCAATTAACATTCTCACTCCAGCACATAGTGGCTAAGGCATCAAACATGTCCTTTGTTAATATTTTCTCCATTATGAAAGACTCAAATGGTCCTTCATTGAATCAAGGACAAATATCTTCACCTTGGATACCTTCTTGTTGTTAATGTTTTGGTAGTTGTGGGAGGTATTAACCTCCATGTGTAACCTATTACTTATAATAGAATATTCCAAAAGCAATTGAACCATTAAAGAAATGTGTGAAAACCCTAGAAGACAAGTCGACCTAGCAAAATAAAAAATATTAGAAGATTATCTTCCAGAAAGACAAGTCGGATCTGCAGGAAAAAAGATAAACATAAAATATAATTACTAGAAAGTCAGGTCGGCCCAACCAGAAAAGTCACTGGACATATTAATAAAAATAGAGGACATTTTAGCTCATTTGTACACCCAGTCAGAGCGCAAGTCTTGTGGAGAGTTGCAGTTGCAGTTGCAAGGAGGAATAAGGGTGTATGGTCATCTCTTGGTCTTGGTCCCTGTCTAGCGCTATTAACTGATATTCTTGGTGATTCTCTTGGTGATTCTCTTGGTGATACTCTTGGTGATATTCTTTCTAAGCAGGGCGTAAGTATGAGAGAGTAATGCAGCTGCAATTGTGTATGGTACTTGTTCTGTGGATATGGAGACTCTCTCTCTTGTGCACTACCATTGGAGAAGGAGTGCTTTACTTGTCTCGAGTTGTTTTTGTAGTTAGCAACTAGGGTTTATTTGTTGGTTCTGGAGTAGGCTTGGCAGAATTATTCTAAGTAAAGGTTAGTGTGCTTGGGGGTGGTATATGTGTATACCCATGGTTGGGTGAAAATGATGTGACATTGTATATGGTTAAACGAGCATACCAAAATTTCAACACTTGTTATCCTCAACTAGCTGTGTGGGATTGATAGAAGTTACAGTTTGCACTTCAAAGTACAAAATTGGAAGGACCCTCCAACATTTGCCACTCTAAGACTGAGAGTAGTCATTCCTACAACTCTTGAAACACCACCATACCAAATGGATTAACTTGAAGAAAATCAAATCATAAACATATCATATGTGTAAATCAACAATCTAATCACTGGAGCAACTTGGGCATCACATGCAACAACCTATCACAAGTCCTGGTTTGCTTCAATCATTGAAGTAAGGGCATCATTCCTACTAATATCCTCCAACAATATCTCTCACATGAAACAACCCACTCCATACAAAAATTTTGGAAAATCTCAGATAACATGTTCTGATACCTTATTAAAATTTTCAAGCCATGGTAGGCAAATTCTGCACCTAAAAACCCTAACAACTAATTCATGAAAAATTTGAGGACTATCAAAACTATAAAGTCTAAATACATTAATCTACGAACACATCATATTGAAAATACAAGACAAAAAATATAAAACTGAACTCTCAAACCCGCAATCAACTTTTCATTAAATTTGAAAAAATAGTACACTACTACAGTTCAAAAATACTCTCCTAATCACTAATACACAACTCAATCTCACTAAACAAAAAGAAACCCCCACCCTACCTTACTAATTGGCCATGAATAAGTTGTCTAAGAAATAGACCCTACAAAGGAATATCATGAGTTGGAATTATATGTTATGTTAATCTTGACTAAATAAAAGAGTGATTAAATTAACTTTGATTCAGTGAATGATGGGTTTATTGTAAGAAGTTTACGAGTCGATGGTATTTGATGTGATGAAATCTATTTAAAAGCTTGGTATACTTCATTGTAAGATGCTCAAGTTGTCTAACTTAACCAAATTGCCCAAAATTAATGAAAATATATCTTTGAAGTTATTTTTTACCATGAAAATTTTCAAAAAAAAATCTTTTCTACATATTTATATTTATGTTTTGTTTCTCTTATTATGTTTAATTTTAATATTATAATCCAAACAAAAAAAATAGGAAGTAACCATTGAAATAAAATCCAAAATCCTTATTATTAAAAGTTAAAAATAGTTATGCCAACTATCATAGTATATCAACTTTGATTTGCTCACAAAGGTGATGAAGGTGATTGTTTGTAAGATAAGCAAAACACTATGGTGTTGTTCTCATAAGTTAAGATTAATATATTTAAAAGTTAAAAATAGCTATGCCAACTATCATAATATATCAACTTTGATTTGCTCACAAAGGTGATGAAGGTGATTGTTTGTAAGATAAGCAAAACACTATGGAGTTGTTCTCATAAGTTAAGATTAATATATTTTCATAATAGTCTTTGAAAATGCTTGTCATTCAAGTCACGTGGATGTATGTGCTTTTTTAGTCTTGCACATCATTCTATGAAAACTAGATTAAGAATTGAGTAAAAAAATTACTAAAAGTTATAGTGGTTGGTAGTATCTTTAAGTACGATCAAGTGAAATACTATCCTTAAATTACAATGGTTGTTGTATTTTAAACGGATTCATATTTATTGTTAGAAATCCCAATCGAATATTATTTGGAACCATTTTGCTCTAGGCAACTTCTCCAACAAACATAATAAGCTTTATAGAATATAAGTATGGACAACTAAGAAGACACCTAAATTTATAAAAATGAGAAATGGGTACCGTTTCCAAAATAGGTATTGATTTCAAATACTTTGGGAATGAGAAAATAGCAATGTGTATCTATATATAGATTTAAAGACAAAAAAACGCAAAAAACCAACATTTTAATATTCATACGAGATAAAGATATACTTCACAATACTTATGGTTATTGTGCGATGAAAATTTACTTTTATTTATTAGAATTATGTCAATGAAAAGGTTAAAATTTTCATTGAATACGCAAATTTCATTGACATCACATTTTTCTTCTTCTTACTCGACCTCACTTGTTGTTTGTTGTTCTTCTATTGCATGGCAACGAAATGTTTATCACTGCCATTACTTTAACAGTCCCCAAGTTTCCAAAGTTTATAATACATGTGTGATACATATGTCACGCTTTTTAAGAAAACTTAATAAAGGTTAATGATTTGGAGGCGAGAGTTGGGATTATATTTTGAGCTACACGAGAGAAGATGTTTTTATTTTGGCATTTTCTTTTATTATCAAGCCAAGGAATGAGAATATTACAAAAAAAAAGTTTGTTTTATGTGGATTTGTAATGTCCCTTTCCAAATAGGAGCTCCAGAGAGGAGGCTTAATGGTCTAAACCACCCTGTTAGACTATAGTCAGGGTCAAAGAGGGGTAAACAAGGTTACTAGAGGTCACTCTAGTCACAGGTGTTATATTCAGAAAGTGACATTGAGCTAAAAAGGGTTAAAAGCGCTTTTAAGTCATTATGAGCTAAAAATAGAAGTCAACAGTGAATTAGGGTTTCAATAGTGATTTAGGGTTTTGGAAGTCAAGAGTGAATTAGAGTTTCAACATGATTTAGGGTTTTGGAAAGCTATATAGGAAGGGTCAACGACCTAATTCATTATTATGCAGATTATGACTTGTCATTGAGGAGAGGCACATCTCAGGAGAGATAGTTTAGTGGATTCCAGGAGGAAGACACCAGTTGGTTGATTTCGGTGTTGAGAGACACACCCTAGTCACCGGGAAGATCACACAGGTCTTCCATCATTCTTCAGCAGCAGTTACGTAGTGCTCACATATTCCGGGTATTATCTTTAGTTGTTTATTTGTATTCTGGCTAAGATCTTTTTGTCTTTTGATCTAGCCAAGTGTTGTCATTTTATTCATCCGCATTCGGCCTTTGTAATCTGCGGAGATATCATAATATAAACTTTGCAGTCCTTTGTCGCATTTATTATTTGTATGACGATTTATATGCTGTAAACAATTGATCCTACACACACATTATCAGCGTTTCCTAGACTAGCCAAGTCAAGAACATTACAGTGGTATCAGAGCTTTAGTCCTGCCAGCCTGTGACTAAAGACAATGAGTGCAGCAGAAGACCCAGAGGGCCATGAACACGTAGGTGACGAATATGTCACTTACATCAAGCATAAGGAAAGAAGTCATAGGCCCGATTTCCCCCCTTTTCCTCCTAGCTCAGAGGAAGAGGAAGAGGCACACAGAGAAGGGAAGAGCGCGAGGTAGAGAGGATGCTAAGAGACAGATATGAGCGACCAGAGGGCAGTGGCAAGGCCCCCGTAAATCCAGAGACAACTTTCATACAGGTTATCAACGATATGTTAGCTAGTCAACGGACCATGTCTCAGTCCTTGGCACAGGGGGTTGATAGATTGGCTAGAGTGGGCATCCCAGACACACAAGTCCCGCATGCAGCATAGGGGATCTAAGGAGTAGGCAGTAGATCCCAGTCACCCTCTCACACATACACCTTTGCGAGTAGGATTCCT
>SNQJ01S0012563.1:23825-49836 GCA_010110895.2 Picea sitchensis | reverse complement strand
CACTCCCCATTCCAGAGCAGAAATGGGAGAGTATATCTATGGACTTCATCATAGGTCTACCCAAGGTCTAGGGTAAGGACTGTATCTATGTAGTGGTCGACAGTTTGACCAAGTTTGCTCACTTCTATGCCATACCGACAGAGTACAACGCAGTTCAGGTAGCCGAACTTTTCTTCAGGGAGGTCTTCAGACTTCATGGGTTGCCGAAGAACATCGTCAGTGATAGGGATAGTCGGTTCATAGGGACATTTTGGAGAGAGTTGTTTCGGTTGGTGGGGACAGAGTTGACACCTAGCACTAGCTATCACCCTCAGACAGATGGGCAAACCGAGATTGTCAACAAGTGGGTTGAAGGGTATTTAAGGAACTATGTAGGAGGACAACAAAGAACGTAGGTAAAGTGGTTACATTTAAGAGAACATTGCTACAACACCACCTTCCACATGTCCATTGGTATGACACCCTTTTGAGCATTGTACGGATATGATGCTCCCACTTTAGTAGACTTGGTCTTCAGGGAGAACATAACTCCCAAGGCCAAGGATTGGATCATAGAGAATCAGGAGATTCTCAAGTTGTTAGCAATAATAAACATTGAAGTGAAACATAAACATTTAGAATTAGTAATAATGCTAAACTAATTTCTAACATTACCTGACTTGAGAACTTCTAACATCATTACACTCGATAATGTCTATGTTAACTTAGGAGTTGCACTATGTACTGACTATGTTGAGGAGGTTTCTGAATATTGTGACTCTATGCTTCTGTATGAAGCCAAATAAGAAAACCATGTATCGCTCATTAAAACTTAGTGATAAAAAAGACATTGATTCCGTTGCAATATTATTGGAAAAACAACATACACGTGTGAAAACTTAGATTCCAAAATGAAAAAGTCATTGATTTATGTGCGAGCCTTATGAAAAAATGACATATAGATTATACTCCTTGCAAGTGAGGCAAGGACCAGTAACAATGAAAAAAGTACTTTTATTATAGAAAAAAAAATATTAAATTATTATAATATAATCACGTAATTATGATTAATTAAAAAATAAATAACGCTTTTAAATAAGATTGATATTTTTCATTTTAATGAGAATTTATTTTGGTTTTTATAATATTTATTTTATTTTATTTTTATATTAGAGTAATATCTTATGGCATGGAAGCACAAATTATATTAGAGTTGTAGCTTATGGCATGGTTGTATTATCAATGCCCCACCTCTATTATGGATAGACTTTTTCTTAATTAAAAGGTGAACACTTTGATTATTGATTGGCATTTTCTTATTCAAAGGCCAAGGTGAAAACTTCGATGACTACTTTCACTTTGTTATTATTGAAAAAGATAAGATATATGGATTTGGTTAATTTGGATATTATTAAAATACATATCTCTAGGTGAAACTTTTATTAAAAAAGTATTTCGATGGTTGTTAATGTAAGTATTAAATATTGTGATTTTAATTGATGTTGGTCTCATTTTGTATAAATATTTTTTTATACTTTATTTGATATTTAATTTTTATTTGGCTTGGAATATATGGTTATATTTTTTGAAATTTGATATTAAATTATTGTTGAAATTTGGTGTCATTATGTATAAATATTTTTTATATTCGTTGTGTATGATATTTAATTTATGTTTGGCTGGGAATATATGGTTCATTTTGTATAAATATTTTTTTATACTTGTTGTATATGATATTTAATTTTTATTTGGCTTGGAATATATGGTTATATTTTTTGAAACTTGATATTAAATTATTGTTGATGTTGGTGTCATTATGTATAAATATTTTTTATATTCGTTGTGTATGATATTTAATTTATGTTTGGCTTGGAATATATGGTTCATTTTGTTATATTTTTTGAAACTTAGTATTAAATTGTTGTTGATGCTCGTGTTGATGTTGGTGTTATTCTGTATAAGTATTTGTGTACACTTGTTGTATATGATATTTAATTCATGTTTGGTTCAGAATATATGCTTAAGTTTGTTATATTTTTTTTGAAGCTTAACATTAGTGTGTTAATGTAATATTTTTAACATATTTTATGTTTTTTAAAATTTATTTTTTTATAATATTTAAATTAACTAACAAAATGAGTCTTCTTTTTATTTGACTTCATATCGAGGTGATTTAATGCTCAATCTTGTATTTTCTAATGAAAACATAAGTTTCACCTTATTGTGAGGTCGATCAATGCTACTATCACTTAGTCTCACATATACCATTAAAATGTTATACTATATATTTTCATAGTATAATTAAATTTTCCCTTACACTCATTTTTTATGAGTATTAAAGACTCACGTGTATTAAGAGGATGAGCTTCAATTAAAGATAGACAAGTGTTGTTCACTTGTGGCACACTAAGGTTGTCGCACATTGTGGCAATGTCTAGTACATCAACAACTGCTAGCATGCTCATGATGCGATGTGTGTAGATTGTGATGCCTGCATTGTCATAGTTTTTCACTCCCCGAGCTTCATGTATTTGTTGTAGCTCTCACGTTTGTACATCTATCCATCTTGTTCTTTGTTTCATGCTCCATAGCTGCTACTTGTGTTCTTCCATATTAACTTTCTTATGAAGTGTGTTATTTAAGATCACTACATATTTAGAAAACCATTCACTTAATACAAATTCGAGAGATGTCAATTGGGTTTAGACTGAGTGGTTTGTGTCGAGGGGTGTTTTCCGCCACCCAGGTTCAATTGCAGCTAGTGACACGTTCAACTCTTAAATGAGCAAGTTATCGAAAAAGACTTGGCTTTCTACAAAATCCTCAAAATGAGGGGAAGTGCCCGGTGGGTTTCCCCAGGCTCGATTACAAATTAAAAAATACAAATTCGAGAGAGAAATTAGCGATTGTATGGAAGAATGTTTCTAGATGATTTTTCTTCAAGCATTGCTCTTGTAGTAGAAGGTTAAATCATTGCTAGTGTATCTTCATGCTATGAAAAAGAATTGTATCGACAAAGGGGTGTGGACTAAAGAAGACAATGACCACCTCATCATTGACATTCGAGCACACGACAAAAGGTACTAGAATTCGATTTATCATGTTATGGTTTGTTTGGTTCACCTAATATTTGCAATAGAGTTGATAACTACTTGTAAATTGAATTGAAGGGATTTTGCACTAGCCATTAAAGGTAAGTAACTAAGAATCATTTTTTGAGCTTACCTTATTTATAGGGAAATTGTAATAATAGTTGTAAAACTTACCTTATTTTAATAGGTAAAATTACTATTAGTGCATGAATATGTTGTCTCGTCGAGACATGAATATGCTCTTCTTTGTCCAATGTTGGCCTTCAAATACGAATTTGGAATGGGTTTCAAAGGAGGGAGGCTTTGAAAGAGACTATAGTGAGTTACTCCAACTCAATTAGACTTCTATTACTAACAAGTTGTGACACCCTTATCTAATAGATAGATATATGCTCGAACAAAGACTTTGAGAATGGCATAATTAATTCCATTGCAACTAATATGCCTATGGAACCTTTCTACTTCCACTACATTTTATTCTCCAACATTAATTCGAGAGATGTAAATCTTTTTTTAATAAAATTGGTAGAATTTGTATTAAAAAAATATGTGTTTTAGTCACAAAGAGAGTCCTTACATGATTCAAAATCAAAACAAGTCTGTAAAAATTCAAAATCAGGATGGAATTTTTCACTGTCTAAATTAGTCCAATCAATTAGCCTTGAAATTAACTTACAACTAGTACAGAGCCTAATGTACCATCTATAGAAAATACCAAGTATCAAAATAAAAAAACAGAGCATATTGTTTAATCTTTGTTTAATGGAGTTCCATCTTGAGACTCCTCTGAGGAGTCCATAGGCGAATTTAGATCTGGGATCGGCCTATGAGGAGTTGGAGATGAAGCCGCATTAGAAAGTGTCGAACTGGAAGTTGACAGGGTTGGAGAGGCAGACCCGGAGGGAAGTTCCACTACCTCCATGCGTATGGCATCCACTTCGTCCCATAACTGTTGAATTCCTCGCCTCTGCGAAATTAGCAAATCCATTGTAGTTTACCATTGGACGGAGGAATTTTGCATGCTAATTTGAATTAAATTAACCAGATTAACTAGAGCCTCATGTTCTTCTTCTTGGAGCTCTCGATGCCATCGCGCTACACCCGACCTCCTGTTAACCATACTTCCGACTCGATCTTCTGCCCGAGTTGCTTTTGTAGAGATCTCTATCCACAAACAATCTATGGGAATTGAAACCCTGAGATATGAAGTTATAGCAACATCCAATTCTCCATCAACACAACTCATAATACACTCCTTGTGTCGAAGATCCTCTGTAATAATTTGATGTCTTGTGATGGGTTGCCATTCTGGGAAATGAATGAACCACAACATACCTCCACACCCACGAGAGAGATCTCCAAGTGTGCAACAATACTCTTGCCAAATGATGCTATCACTACTAGATATGGATGAGGATCATTGAGGGAATAATGATGCTAGAGGAGTACAAAGGCGTACCATATCCATTAACACAGTCTCAATAAACACTTGCAGAAAAAATCGTGAGAGAGTATCCATTTAAGAGTGCTTGTGCGAGGGTATTCCAGGGTCCGAAGATGCATTCTTAAGAAGAAAGGTACATCCACCTGTCCCCCTTATCAACCAGAATGTGCTCCAAAGTTTGTTACCACCCATCACTCCAAGCCTTAACCATATGCGCTTTGCAAATCGACAATTAGAATTGAATTCCACCTTAGATGATGAGCCCCTCATATGGGAAAATACTCTTAAGTGTCTATCCATCCCAACTCACATTAGGGGATAAATTGTTGGGAAACCTGACCATCAATTCATAGAGTTCCCAACGACTCATGAGTAGTCAAATTAGCAAAGGAATCAGCCTCAGTATCATTGTTTCTAAGTACTTGGAAACATTGTAGAATTCTAAATGCCTCTGCCTCCGACATTACTTTAGTCATGATGCTGCTGATATGCATATCATCCGTGAGGGATCGCTTTCTGAACTCGTTAAGAATGACCTCGGAGTCCCCAATGATAATCAAATCTTCAATGACTTGGCTCTTTTCTATATTGAGACCTTTATAAAGAGCGTAGGATTCCACTTTGTTATTGGATGCTATGCCCAAAATCAGAGAGAAGGTTGTTCGAATATGTCCCCCCAGGGAGAAGATAACCCTACCCGCTCCTGCCACCTTAAGAGATGTAAATATTCTTATTCAATTTTAGCACTTAGATTTAAAACATCACATAATCTCACCTAGTATTTAGTCTTATAATTTTTTACATAGTGCTATGGGAAAGAAGCAAATCATGGGATACAATGTAAGGATTTGTTGTACAATTCCCCATTGTATAGTTTCCAAATGCAAGTGAACAAAAACCAAGTGCATGAAGCCATAGATTGCAACCATATACCGAGAATATCCAAGGTTAATTTATAGTTGTCCAACACTTTACACAATGTTAAAAATCTTGAAAACATAATTCCACAAATATGCCAAATTCCTCCTTGAAAATGCAATATTATAAGAGAGAAACAAGTGAATGCAATGCATCATATACAAATTACACCTCTTCCTATTTTGCGAGTATGTTGCAATGTAAGAGAATTTGTTGCTTAGTTTATATCTCCCCATTTCCACATACTTCGCATAACATTTTCCTCCCACAAATCTTTGGGTTATTTCTATCTACTTGTTTCACATCTCAACATGTGTAAGTTGGTTCTAGTTGTGACATTGCTTCATGCCATGGAATGTTAGCTTCAAGTAGTGATTTCCTCTTCTCTGTTGAAGGTGTATAGGTAGTAGTGTTGTTTTCTTTTAGCACATTTTCTCATTTTTCCCTTCTTGTAGCATTCTTATGTATGACTTTGTCTTTTTATCCGCGGGGTACCTTTCTAATTCTATATCCAACTCTTCAAACTATTTTTGTATTGTTGATTCCATGTTTTATTCCTCCTTTTTAACTCATCTTAACTAGTTTTAACTAGAGTCACATTGTTGTCCATGACTTCCATTTTCTGTTATAAAAAAACAATTTCAATTCTATGATGTATAGTTGTGTTTTAGTTAGGAATATCTTGTGAGAGATGTTGTTATTTATTCTTAGAAAACTTGTTATCGAGCGTTCTCGTACATGCTTGATTAATTCCATCAATTTATGGATATACGTAGTCTCCATACGTCACATCGATAAAAGAGTATTGTAGTTAGAGCATTTGAAAGAGGGAGTGCACCATTTTCTAGTCCCAAACCTTTAATATCATTTATTTGTTTTGTAATAAAAACAAGGTTGCGTGGCAGCGTAGTCCCTGCCAATGAGGTTAGAAAGCAAATTGTGGAAAATGGGGTCAAATTGTAAATGATTAAAGTGTTCGGTGCAAAATGTGTATCACGGAAATGTTGTGTGCAACATGTATATCACATAACATGGGGCAAAAGTAAATGACGCTTGGCATGTAGAGCACCATTTAGTTTTTGAAGGTATATAACAAACATTTATTTTTTGAAAGTATATAAGAAAGTACAAATTTGTTGATAGTGGAAGAATAAATTTGGAAATTTAAATGCATTTTCCATATGGAGTGGTGAAAGATAAAAATATACGGAGACATAAAATTAGAAGGAGACAAGAAATATAAAAAAATAAATGCATTTGTGAACAAGGGGTATAAGTAAATGACGTTTGCAATGTAGGGCACCATTTATTTTGAAATATATAAAAAATTAAAAGTGTTTTACATATAAAAAATTAAATACATTTGTCATACAGACTGTTGAAAGATAAGAATGTATGAAAACATAAATGTAAAAGGAGATAAGATTTTTTTTTATTTGAAATATCTCAGAAAATAAACGTTCATTACATACTATTGGAAAATTGGAAATATACAAAAAAATTAAAGTCTGTTACATATAAATCAGAATTTCAATGCGTTTGTCATGTAGACTAAGATTGGGGCTCCCGCAGACCATTAGAGAAATATGTACAAGAAACTGGATTGTAGAAAGAAGATAGAGTGCAATACCTGCAAAAAAAATAAATGGAAAGGTATAAGTGTTTGCCTACACATCTGTATTTAAGAAAGTGGAATAATTGGGTTGATAAACAAAGCAGGATGCGATTAAAAGACTTACAGTGAGGGTACATATGAGGCCTTTGGCTATTGTCTTGCAGCTGCCATTTCATTGATGTCGTCGACGACTGTGGTTTCAATGATGTCGTCGACGACTACTGGAATCCTGACAACTGCCTGTTTCCTTTCGTCGACGACCTGCTTCAATTGCGTTTCGCGCCATTCTTCAATGTAGCTTCTCATTGGGGCGACGTTGATCTCATTCTGGATTTTTATGTTGAGAAGATCGTTTTCTAATTCCTGTAAGTCGATAGAAAGATTACAGAGAGCCTGATGAATTTCCTCATTCTGTACTGAATATTTGACTAGCCAGTCGTGGATGTGAGCTTGATCAAATTGAAGGATGTTGTAAAACTTTTCCAGAGATAAGGCCTTGAACATAGCAGCCTGTTTATCAAAATATTGCTTGGTTAAGGGCAAGGAGTTTGCGATTAAGTCGGGGTCTTAGAAGTTGTTGGTTTTCTTGACTAAGTCTATATTTGACAGCCTTGTGAATAATTTATATTTCTTCGATATGGGTTGTTCACATGAATGAACAATGAGATGCAGGTTCTTCACTTTTTCTTTCCAACATGCATTCAATTGACCGATCTGGTTTTTGGATGGAAGATCTTGTTCTCTTGTTTTTGTTTCTGTCATATTGTTGACAATGGTGCCAAAATGAATGATCGTTTTTAAAAAGAATTTTTCTTCATATTTTAACTTGGTCTGCAAATGTTTGAGCAAACTATGTGCCTTGGTTCCAAGGGAAGTGATGGTTTGTGATATTTTCCACGCCTGGGTAACCAGTTCCATTCTTTTTTTTGATATTATTCTCTACATTTCCTTTACAGGATGTGAGCATGGTGGAGGATGCTTTTAAATTGGATCCAGGGGTGGCAGGCATGAATATTGCCAAAGGATCGACAAACAATGGCATAGGAATGAAAGCGTCTTCCAATTCCTT
Organism: Picea sitchensis; assembly: GCA_010110895.2. Lineage (NCBI taxonomy): Eukaryota > Viridiplantae > Streptophyta > Pinopsida > Pinales > Pinaceae > Picea > Picea sitchensis. The sequence goes on along the minus strand of SNQJ01S0012563.1, from coordinate 41,719 downwards.
GACCCGGTCCTTCAGTCTGGAATTATCGGTCTCGATGCCTCTAATGGAATCATGATGTGCTTCTCTGCTCGTAGTGTGGAGTTGACAGCTTTGGGACGACCGCATGTTAGCAAGGTCAACCTCTACTTTCAAAAATAACTCCCCTACTTTCCAAGGTAGAGGAATGAACTGATTTTTTTTCTTCGTTTGCAATAGATGGAACCAGTAGCTGTATTGTCATGCTACTTCTGCAACAAACATTCTGTTCATAATGTGACATGGAAGGAGAGCAGGTTGTTCCGTGGAGACAAATTTTTTTATGACAATGTAATTATCGAAATGTTCGAGTGTCCCCTTCTTGTCCAAAAAACTGGTTGCCTGTTCAGATATGCGGGGAGAATATTCTCCTAACAACAAAACTTTGAAAACAGACATGAAGCCATTAAAAACCTCATAAAAACAATGGGAAGCCTTGTGCTTCCACAAGGCCTGGTACTAGAACGTTACTGGGTGAAATTCGCAGTTGACATTCTTGGACAGAGACAGTTGTGGAAATCGACAGGAATGCACTATTGCAAAAACTAAATAGGACAACATATAAAATTTCTTTTCCCTTTTGAAGCTTGACAATTGGGAACATATTTCATGGGAAATGAACCCGCCCCAATAAAAAATGGCTTGTTCGTTGACTGTGAAATACAAAATATAAAGGGCCATTTGGGAAACAATTGTTGTGGACTCATGTCTCGTTATTCTTGTAAACAACCAGGCAATTTAGCGAAATGGGTTTCTAAATGAACTAACCTAGAAGCTTGTAATATCTTCAGGAACTAGAAACGGGTTTTCCAAAAAATGGGGCAAGAGGTCCAACCCGTTATTATGATTTGCTAGGAATTGCTTGCAATCTTCTCCTCTGAACGTCAATGTTGGCTCTGACAATCTTAGCATCTAGCGGAAGACCTGAGGTGACAAAGAAACAGAAGAGCGGTCCCATAGTGGAATAATTCTTTTTTCTGAAATAAATTTATTGGCGCACCAAGAGACCAGGTCCTTAAAGTAAAAAACCTCAGGGACACAACCTGCATGAGCAATCCCGGAGGTCCAAATTCCTTGGTTCTCTATGACAGAGGTTGAGTAATAAGAATATGCCCTGGACCACTGAAAGTTCTGGTGCTTGCGCTCGAGGATGTTCACTGTATCTCCACAGAACTGCTGTCGAGCTGATGCCATAGGTTTATGAGAACGTTGGTTTGCTCTAGATGATGGTTTAAATGAAAAATTAGAGCCGAAAATGTAACTCTTTGCTAAATCTTGGTTAAATGCTTATGAATGGGAAAGATCCTCGAGCCTTTCGTTTATTAATGATGAACTGTTAGTAGTAAAGCTTATTTATTGCATATTTAGAAATGCGAAGGTGGCGAGTACGATGAAGAGAAATTAAGGATTGGAGGTTTCGTGAACGTGCGAAGGCCACGACGTGCGAACGACATTTCATGATTTTTAAATCAACACTTGGAAGGGATAATATAATATCCCCGTAAATCTTGCATCAATAAGAGATCTCGTCGAGCCTTTTGCCCATCAATGAAAATCTATACGGTTCTTGCATGATGACCTGTTAGAATTAAATGCCAGTAATTCCATATTTAGAAACAATATATGTATATATATATAATTTTTTTTTTCTTTTATTATAGACAAGTGCGAAGGTGAAGGAGATGGTAGATAGCAAGGAAAGAATGGCAAGCTCTGAAAAGAGGTCGGACGAGATTCAAAAAAGGGTTATGGGGATACTCAGGACATGCGAGTGTTGCATGGTCAGATTTTATGTATCGAAATTTTTGAGTGAAAAATGTGTAAAATGAAAGAGATGATGATGGGGCAGTTCAACGACCGGTTTGTATATTTGCTGAATTCCGGCAAAGTTGGAATTTTTGAGTGCAAAATGTGTAAAACAGGAGAGATGATGATGGGGCAGTTTAGCGGCCGGTTTGTATATTTGTGGAATTTCGGCAAAGCGGCTAAGTATGGAGTASGGAAATTGCTAATTGCATGCCTAGAAATAAGATCTTATATATAATTGGAAATTGCTAATTGAAAAGGGGCGCGGGCACAACTAACAACAACTAGGAACTAAATATTTCTTCAACCCGCCAAATTGACGATCCGCCAAAGAAATTYGAAGAAATGGTGAAGTATGGAAAGAGGACAGACGAGCTTCAAAATGGGGTGACAATAGTTCCACAAAAGATGCGAGGACCCGACAGTTAAATTGTATTTCTCGGAAGTTTTTGGTGCAAAATGTATACCACAGAAGAGGGCATGATAGGTGGACCGTAATACAAAAGAGGTTATGATCTGAGTCCGGTCGCAAATTTGTATATCGCGGAAGTGACAGTACTGTTCGCAGGCCATGGAACAACATAACTCCAATCTAGAGCCCGCCTACCGGGAATTCGTGGTCGGAGAAGTTTCTGGGTATGGAATGGGGAAGCGATCGGTTGGTGTTGCAATAAAAGAGGACGAGTGCAAGTGTGAACCCACAACAACTCCCATGTGCGTAGCCATACATTTTCGAAAAAACGAATAAGTGACGAAAAAGATAAATTTCAGGGAAAAGAGAAACGAAACAGAATTGCGAAGTTGGCAGGAACAGAAAACAACGACCAAGAATACGATCTGCGAGTTTACTTGGTTCTTGCTTGTATGCTTCGTCTTTCAATTTGTATATCATCGAACCGCGAGACATTTTATTAGCCAACCAACCCGCAAGTCCGGATGTCAATTTGTATAGTGCGGAACTGTGGGTGTTGTTTGCAGGACACATAACTATAGATGAAATGCTTTGCCCTTTAATATAGCTTCTGTGGGGAAAATGTGGTATGGCTCGTTTTAGCACTTTTCCATCCGTAAACAAAGGCAATCTTGAGCCCGCTAGCCCTGGAGCCCGTCTGTCAATTTGTATATCGCGGAGCTCCGAATGCTATTTGGAGGTCACGAAAAAGTAGAAGTGCAATGTTGACCCAGTGAGTGCGCAAGCTCGTGTGTCAATTTGTATATCGCAGAACTTTGGGTGCTAGTTGTAGGACACAGAACAATAGAGGGTCAATTTAAAGAAATGGGCAGCGCTCATTGGAAACGCGTGAATCCACCAAGCCGTGTGGTAAGGAATTTTCGGAAAAAAAATGATTAAGTAACCAGGAAGAGAAACTACAGGGAATAAAAGAGTGGGAAAATAGAAAGGCGGAAGGCAGTTTTTGTAAGCACGAATTGGTTTGAAAGAAGCCCCATTGTTGCAAAACCATCATTTTCTACTAATTGTCAACAAATGTGGGTGTAACTGTGTTCTTGATACATTCTTCCGTGACTGCAACATATTAACTCAAGTATTAAACTTCTTGCATTATGGGTTGTTAGCATTAAAACTTAATAATTGCATGTCTAGAAACAAGAAAAACGATTTAGCTGTAAGATTGTACATTAGTATTGCTATGTTCTATCTGCATTACAAATAGAATTGAACGTTGGTTTGAAACTGTGTATTCCATTTTTTGTTTGCATAAAAGGCTGGTGGATTGACATAGTACATTGCCATATAATTGTTAGATGTTCCATCTTAGAAAAAATAACCTAAGTAAAAACAATATCCAAGAAGTACGAGAGCACCGAACCATGCCAATGAGAACATGCGTTAAATCCAGAAAAGAAGCAGCAACAAAGAGTCGAAGGAAACTATTTTTTAATAGCAAATCCATTTAAGAAAATAAGAAAAACACCGAGTATTGTACATCTATCCTTAGAAATTGGACCCAGTTCTTTGAGCCAAAACATTGAACGTATCTGTGACAAACATAGGCACGGGATCCGCTGTATGCAATATCCTTGAATTTTTATCCTCGATGAATCATCCTGTGATGAAATTGATAGTTTTCAGAAGCTTCCTGTGAGGAAGAAGACGAAAAACGTTGCAGGGAAAATGGAATAGCCCTTAGCTGAAACCGCCTCTGCATAGTCCAAAAATATTCAGGAGCACAGGTTGCACGTGCAATTTCAGAGGCCCAAATTAGTCCATTATGGGTGCAAGGAGATGACTAATAGAAAAATGCCTTGCAACAGTGAAAATTTTGGACCTGATTCTCGAAGATGTTAATTGCATATCCAAAGAACAGGACACTAGTCACGCAAGTGAATAATTTTTTGGCTTGAAATATATCTTTGGGAGCATCAACAGATCATTAATTTACAGTGAAACTCTTCCCCCCAGAATAGACTAATTTGGAACTCTGGAATTCCTATTTTCACGCTGCAAAGCGACTATTGCGTTTACCATCGATTTCTTTTATGAAACTCCTTTTGGTGTTGTGAGGACCGCCATCACCCAACCGAGAAGTTTTGTTTGTTATGGTTGATTTCAATTTGGGCGTAGGAGTGGGAAGAGTCTCTGCATTTCCATCATCCATTTTCGTATCATCGCCCATCAGATCATCTTCTTCCGGCTCGGAATTCATGACATTAACCTCTGCGCCAACCATGAATGCAACTGGGCAGGTTCTCTGAGCAGGTATGGTTGCCTTGGAATTCTTTGGCTTGAAATATATCTCTCGGTGTACTAAGGGACCATCTCCTTTTTTGCTCCTGGGAGGATGGAGATGAGTAGTAAGAATATGCCTTGGAATAGTGGAACCTCTGGCCATTATGCCCCAATGTGTTTACTGTATCTGGATAGAACTGTTGCCAAAACTTAACAAGAATTTCCGTTTTCTCGAGACGATGTTTGAAATGAAAAGTAGGGTGGGATAATATAACCCTCCACAAATTATGGTTTAATGTGTATCAATGGAATATCTCCTTAAGCCTTTCACTGATCAATGACAATCTCCAAGGTTCATGCAGAATGAGATGTCATCATCACAACTCACTAATTGCATAATTAGAAAAAAGTGCGAAGGTGGCGGTGACAACGAAGAGAGTTTAAGAATTAGAAATTTCTTAAAAGCGCCAACCCGCCGGCACACAAAAAACAGATTGCATCGTGTTTGAAATGAATACTTAGAAAGGATAACATTCTTGTACATAAATCTTAGTTTAATTCGTAGTAATGACAAATATTCTCTGGACTTTCGGACATTAATGACAATCTTAATGGTTCCTGCAGGATGAACTACTAGCATTAAAGCTTAATTATTGCATATCTAGAAACAAATACAAAGGAAGCGGTGATGGCGAATTGCGGCGAGGCACCGACCAACCCGCGAAATCGATTCCAAGAAATACCCAAGTATGGAAAGCGGCTGGGCAGGTTACAAAAGAAGAAGGGTAGAAGATATACCCAGGATACGTGAAGGGTCGATGGTCATATTGCATCTTAGTGATAGATATCGGCCGTCAATTTGTATGTCGCGGAATTTCAGCTGCTGTTTGTGCGTAGGGGAACAACGAAAGCGCAATGGTGAGAGGGCAATTTGTATCTTGCTAAACTTGGGGTTCTGTATATAAAACCATGAGACATTTGGAAAAAGGACCAAGTAAACAGAAAGCGAAAGCATACAAGATGAAGGGGGGTTTGTTTGCAAATTTGTAAATCGCGAAAGTCCAGGTGCTAGTTGCAGGGGGCGGAACAATGGAAACACAATGTTAAACCCGCCTATGCAGGAACCCATGTTTCAAAAATGAAAAGCAGAGAGAAAAGATAAACTACAAATTTTTGGAAAAATGAGTAATACACACTAAATATGTACTATAAAGTATGAACATGAGATGTTATAGAGCATGTATGGATTCCACATTCCATACTTAGCCACTTTTTGGATCGTGGGTTCTCGGACTGACGGGCTCTTAATTGGGCATCCATTGTTTCGTGGCCTACAAATAGCATTCAGAATTCCACGATATACAAATTGTCCAGCGGACCTGCGGGGTGGGTCGCTCTAAGTTGCACTCCTTTTGTTTCGTTTCATACAAACAATACTCGGAGTTCCGCAATATACAAATTGACAGACGGACTCCAAGGCTGGCGGCCTCGAGCATGCGATTGTCTACGGATGCTAATCCCTATTAACCATTGGACATTATCTAAAGACATTCTTTTGAATACTAAATTATTAATATTTAATATTGATATTGTACAATTTAATTAGACAAGGAGGTTTGTACAATATGAAACAAGGAAGCGACCGGTCGGTCGGGCTGGTGATATAAAGGTAACTGAAATCTGAATACGTGAATCCGCCAACTTCCTTACCAAGAAATTTTTCGAAAAAAAGGAGTAGTACATAAAATCTATTTTTAGAAAGAATGGATATGAGATTTTATAGAGCATGTACTGTTCCCGCATTCCATACTTAAGCCAATATTTGGATCGTGGGTACTCGCGCTGGCAGGCTCAAAACTGGGCCTCTATTGTTCCATTAGCTACAAATAACACCCAAGAGTTCCGCAATATACAAACTGACAGGCGGACTTGTGGGCTAGCTCGCTCAACATTGCATTTCTATTGTCCCGTGTTGTTCAAACAACACTCAGACTTCTGCCACATACAAATTCACAGATGGACTCCAGGGTTGGCAGGCCCAACCTTGCAATTGTTTATGGATGCTGATCCCTATGAACTATGTAACACTACCAAAAAACATTATTTTCAAAACTAAAGTATTAATATTAAATATTGATATTGTACAATTTAATTACATAAAATTATAAAAGGATGTGAAATATCTTATTTCAAAGAAAAGCCCGTGTATTCGAAAACTTGCGTTCCAAAATTTTTGTATAATATGAAACGGGAAAGAGGTCGGTCGGGTTGCTGATATAAAAATGGGTGGAAATCTGAACACGTGTATTCGTCAAGTTCCGCACCTACAAAATTTTACAAGAAACGAGTTATACATACCAAGTAATTACTTTTATAAAGTATGGGCATGAGATTTTATAGAGCATGTACGCAACCCTCATTCCATATTTGGTCACTTTTTGGATTGCGGGTTCTCGGGCTAAAAAATGGGCATTTGTTGTTCCGTGCCCTACAAATAACACCCACAGTTCCGCGATATACAAATTGAGGGTTCTTGGTCTGCCGGGCTCAAAGCTGGGCATCTATTGCTATGTATCCTACAAATAGCATCCATAGTCCCGCGATATACAAATTGACAGGCGAAGCTGTGGACTGGGTCCTTCAATATTGCAGTTCTATTGTTCTGTGTCTTCTAAACAACATTAGGAGGAAACGAGTAATACATAGTAAAGATGTACTTCTAAAAACTATGGACATGAGATTTTATAGAGCATGCACGGATCCCTAATTCCATACTTAGCCACTATTTGGATGGCAGATTCTCGGGCTGGCGGGTTCAAAATTGGGCCTCTGTTGTTTCGTGCCCTACAAATAACATCCACATTTCCGCGATATACAAATTCACAAGCGGACTTGCTAGCTATTTGAATTTTAAGGTCCTCGTGTTCATGTCATAGCACAATTGGACTTGGTCCAGTTTATATTCATTTATTACAATATCAAATGGAGAAGCGGTCGGTCAGGATGGTGATATAAAAGTAAGTGAAATCTGAAGTCGTGAATCCGCCAACTTCCGCACCTAGAAGTTTTCTGAAAAACGAGTAATACATACTAAGTATGTACTCTTATAAACTATGGACATGAAATGTTTATAGAGCATGTACGGATCCACCATTCCATACTTAGCCACTTTTTGGCCCGCGGGTTCTCGGGCTGGAAATTGGGCCTCTATTGTTCCGCGCTCTACAAAAAGCACCCACAATTCCGCGATATACAAATTGACAAGCGGACCTGCGGGCTGGGTGGCTCAACATTGCTCTTCCATTGTTCTGTGTCCTCCAAATAACCCTCAGAGTTCCGCGATATACAAATTGACAGATGGACTCGAGGAATGGCGGGTTCAAGTTTTCCATTGTTTACAGATGGTAATCCCTATCAATTATCTAACATATCTAAAAACATTATTTTCAATACGAAATTATTAATATTAAATATTGATATTGCAGAATTAAATTAGACAAGAAAGTTTGTACAATTTGGTCGGGCGAGTGATATAAACGTTTTTCAACAAACGAGAAATACATAGTAAACATGTACTTTTATAAATTATGGACATGGGATTTTATATAGCATATGCAGATTCCTCATTCCATACTTAGGCACTTTTTGGATCGCGGGTTCTCAGCCTAGCGGGCTCAAAATTGAGCCTCTATTGTTCTGTGTCCCACAAATAGCACCCAGAATTCCGCGATATACAAATTGATAGGTGGACTTGCGGGATGGTTGGCTCAACATTGCACTTCTATTGTCCCGTGTCCTCCAAACAACACTCAGAGTTCCGGGACATACAAATCGACAGGACCCCAGTACTGGCGGATTCAAGATTGCAATTGTTTATGGATGGTCATCCTATCTAACATTATCTAAAAACATTATTTTCAAATACTAAATTATTAATTATAAATATTGATATTGTACAATTGAATTACATTAAATTATTAAAGGATGTTAAATCACTTATTTTTAAAAAAATGAAGGAAAGAAAAGAAAGTTTTTTTTTTAAAATTCTATCACCGCAAGCATAACAAGGACCAATTTGAATTTTAAGGGCCTCTTGTTCATATGATATCACAATTACACTCCGCACAATATATATTCGTTCATTTCAAATTATTCTAGGACATTAATTTTACCGAGTTCATCGATTAAGCAAAAATGCCAAAACGACGACCAATTTGAATTTTAAGGGCCTCTTCTTGATATGATAGCACAATTGTACTTTGCACAATATATATTCGTTGATTTCAAATAATTCTAGGACAATAATTTTACCAAGTTCATCGATCAACGTAATCTGCTAAAACAAACCACATACTACATTTGTGTCACAGTGCCATAGAATTTTTCAGGCAGATCTACGGGCCAATTGGCTAAAAAATTCAATTATATTGTTCCGTGTCCTCCAAACAACAGTTGGAGTTCCGCGGTATAAAAATTGAGAGACGAAGCACACAACCAAGAACCAACCAAACTTCAAATAGGCCGCAAGCAAGTTCCCAAAAGGTTCCATAGAGTAGGACCCATCGACCTTTGCACCAAACAATTTGATATACAAAGAAAAGACGTCGCCGCATTCATTTTCTCTTGCATATGGTATATGTTCCCAGTAGAAAATAACCGGGGCCATGGGATATATGGGGTTTGTTGCCATGCTTCCCATTTTTTGGACCGAACAATCTTATGCGCGTGCAATCCCAACTAGCCAATTCCAACGAACATTCATCTGGATATTCAAGAAATATTACAGAGACACATGAGGTATTTTCGTTTCCTGCCAAAGTTTGATATATATATTTTTTTCCCTTCTTCAACCGATATGCAAAATTGCATTTTCCTCATTTAAGGTGAATTTGATGTGTATCCGAATCTCCTGCAACATGTAGACACTGCTTGCTTTTTTCTGTAGATACGTTTCATACGACAACTCTGCCAAGTTAGGAAGCACATTTTGTAACAGAGGCTACCTAATTGTACAATGTATGGTTGTGTTTCCCACGGTTCGAATGACACCATTGACGCAAAATGGTTGTGTTGTAAAATGTCCATATATATATGGACATTTTTCACCACATCGCAGACAATCAATCATATCATCACTTATCAAAGCGGAGGTAGAAGCAGGAGAGTTGCATTTTGCATATACAGGTTCAAAGGGGGTCGAGTACACATTGGCTGCAACTAAAACACCTTCAACCTGGGAACACGAGCATATGAATTAATACATTGAACAATATAATACACAACTGCACCCCCCCTCCCCTTAAAAAAAATAAAAATAAATTAAACAGGCCGCATAAATTCATTGAAGGCTATTTCTATAAGCAAAGTGAGGATGATTTGGTGGATGTATACGCACAACAGTTGTAGAGCTAGCTAGTTTCTTTAGATCCTCTACTATATCTGCTCGCAGCTCTGTTACAAACGTTGCCTGGGTTGTCCGAAAGATCCTTTCTCTAACATCCCTTTTCTTTGTTATATTTTTGAACAACATAAGTGGAATCTTCCCTTTATGCAATTGTTGTTCGATTGACGAAAACAAATTTGAATACATATCGAACAATTGTAGCTGCAACATGGAACAATGCAATATTTGTGTAACTTATACCCGAGATACATGCACATGCAAAAGTAAAGGACAAAACTGAATATGAAAAGCGGTACCATTGCCTTGTCGCTGTCCGACTCTCCATCCTTTATATGGAGAATGTGTTGCGAACTAAGTTTTCTCGCCAATGTGACAGCTGTGCCAATCGTTCCGATTGGGTAAATATTAGTGCTCTATGCAATCTCACTGATAGTCGAGTCCCGGGCGAAACGATATTCTGAACAAACAACAAATTTTTTCCACAATGCTTGTTTCGTTGAGCGAAACAATTCGATCGCAATCACCACGGTCATACACTATTTTGGGCAATATATTAAAATTTGTAATGGATATCCCATTACCCGGTAATATCTTTTCTGCATGTTTCTGGACAAGTTGTGGAGGAACAGTCAGTGTCACTATCATCATGGCCTCCTTGTCTGTCATGTCAGCACACATAATGGATCTACTTTTGTTTCCCTTGTCCAAGTAGGTGCCATAGACGACCATTATGTCCCCGACGAACACTTGTCCAGTTCGGCGACTGTTCAAGCCCTTTATCGATAGTACTTTGGATGTTACAACTCTAGACCTGGTGACAATTTTTGATCAGGAAAACTAAAGTGAATGGTAGTGTGCATTATTTATTTTTCTGTATTCTTCTTTCACTGGCATAAATGTACAAGTAGATGCATATCTTTGATGAATTATGGAGCCATAGTTTTGCAACCACACCTCTTAGTCTGCGGAACATGCAACACATTCGACGTCTCACTTGTACTTGTTGATACTTCTTGTGAGATGCAAACCATGTATTGCAGATGACATCAACATATCCACCATGCCATAGATGAATATATACTCGAGGATATTTGTTTAGTAAACATAGTAAGAGCAGAGTGTATGCATCTTTAACTTTCGCCTTGTCGGTCTGTTGATGTCTGGGATGACTGACTGCTCATGCCCATGTCACTGGTCCAACTTTTTATGAAGCAAGCATGTGCAGATGAACATCAGGACTAAAGAAGCATATGCATTGTATACTGTCCATCGCAAGGACCAAATAACCGTAAAATTGTATGCATCTAATTTTTTTAACTGGACAAATGTTTGATAGTAAATAAGGAGTGAGGGTGGGGCACCATGGCCAATCTGTATATCACGGACCCTTGGAAGTCAGGGGAGAAATCTTCAACCTGCCAGCCCGACACTCACAATAGAGAAAGTAGGTAACTATGGAATCAGGTAGAAGCGCGACCACAGATGTGAAACCATTAGTCCGCCAACAGGCGCACCAAGGAATTTTCGGAAAGCACACTAAGCAGATGAATTAGAAAACAAAAGGGATAATAGAAAATGGAAAAAGTAGAAATAGGGAGGGCAGAAAGGCCCATTGCTGCCAAGCCATTGTTTTCAAGTCTAATATTATATGCCCCCACCCGATTTGTATATTTAATTTACCAACACACTTGGTATACCTTTTAGAATATTGTACCACAGAACCCTCTACTGCTGCACAAAACAATTCATCTCCCTGTCCAAGCAACCTTTTCTTTCTAAGGCAGCAACGCCGAATATACAATGGACATGAAGGCAAGTTAGTATGAAGACATACATCTAAAAGAAAGAGAAACATGTCTATTTACTCGCTAAAGAGCCCATCACCATCTCCAACTATTTTGTTTGTTTAAATGTACCAATGCAACGAAAAGACAACGGACATGAAGCAGGTTAGTATGTAGGAAGGCATGTAATGAAGATAACTTATCATGTAGGAAGGCACATAACATGTACATATAATAAACTAGGTGAACACATATACATACCATAAATGAAATACAAAACAACGCAATATGAAATAACAATACAAGCATGCACCTTTCTATATCCTCTTCAATCGATGCAGCCAAGACTCCCTCGTTTTCTCCAGCTATTCTGTTTGTTTGAATGTGAGAACTCACAAAATACAATGAACATGAATGGAAGTTGGTAAATATGTACATAGAGTAAAGCAAATTCAACGAACAATCTAGAAGATAGGCAGAAACATGAACCTTTGCGCTTCTCCATCCATGGCTGTAAACGTGTAATTTTTTTTTCCTTGCCCAAAAGATATTACAAGCCACAAAATATCACGCAATTGCATGGCCGTAGCTAAACGATTTCTGGTTTTCCGCGGAAAATTATTCAAATATGCTTCCACCGATGGAAATATATGTTCTTTATTCTCTACACAGACTGTTGTGCCCACGATACAAGTTTTTGGTTTTTCGTGGCAAACTACCCAGACATGCTTCCAGACATCCAAATATAATCTTGTAGAATCTTTGTTGTACATATCATACCTCAAGCACAACACAAATTGTATCGTGCACACACTAGTTTGTGTAGAGGAGAAAGAACATGTAATGCCATATCAACACATCTGACCATACATGGTCGATAAATGTAGCCTGCATATGCTTTATTCTAACAAAAAAATAACGGATATTGTGATTTCACATGTAATCCTCGAACAATTTTGCATGCAACTATTTTCTTTCATGGCAGCATTGAAGCACCAACAAAATCTCACAGAATAACAGATATCGACCTTGACAGACATAGAAAATAACATAACTGCATGTCAACTCCTGGGTGCAGGGGCCGAACACCGTAAAGCGCCCCAAAAAACAATAATAATCCAAAAAAAAAGAATAAAAAAATCTCCAACCACCGCCGCTGGACCCCAACCCTGCAAGGCTGAATCAAACAAAAGAAAACAACAAGCACCAGACAACGAGAAAGCACGAACAAGCCGAATTGCACCCCCAAGGCCCCAAAGTGTAAACCCGAGCCAAACAAACAGAACCAACAACCCACGAACCACCAAGCCAAGAAACAACATATGTATCTCCAACGATTACAAAACTGCATGCCAAGCACAGAAGGAACAAAAAACATACGAGGACCATGCCGCTACAAATAAACAAACATTCTTACTTGTAGACTGCAAACACTGAACAACAAATAAGGAATAAAAAATGAAACTATGGCGTCGAAACTTACTCTGAACGCTGAAATGCAGAAGCACAGGTCGACTTGCGAACAAAACAACAATAAGAAGCAACCGAGAAACCAATGAAGAAGAAGCACTCACCGAACCAGTAAGCAATGTATGTAGCTTCAACGATAACAAAATTGCATTGCAAAGGTAGAAGAAGGATGAAACATAGAATGGTTGCTGAACTGGCGGTGGACAAACAAGACTGTGCAATTTCACTGTAATTGTATGAAAAATTTTGAAGAAAAATGTACTCCGAGAAGCGTATTTACATAAACATTTAAGGCTGTCAGGCTGTCTAAGGACCTCGCGACATGCAAACATTTAAGCTGTCAGGCCCGTTGGAGGACGTGGCCTCATGTAAACATTTAAGCTGTCAGGCCTATTAAGGCATCTCGAAAAAAGTGTCAATACATTTCAACAAAAATACATCCGGCAAGGACATTATAAACTTTGAAATTCTCAATCACTATAAAGCTTGGATATCAAAACATTTCAATATACTTAGTACATATCAAAACTTTAGAATATATTCAGCGAGCAGAAAATGCTAATACAAACATTCGAACTAATGCTAGTATTAATCCAACTACAAGCAATATACAGGAAAAATATATGATTCAAAAAGACTGTATACGAGAAAGAGTTTGGATATGTTTCCTTATAAAACATTGGGAATAACGAAGCCGACAATAACATCTCCAATCTGTTATCCAATCAGATCAGTACATATATGGTACTTTTTATTATATAAAAATATATGCTTTTATTTCCCTAGCTCCAACAATAGGTATTATGCAAATATTTATGGTCAAAGGACAAACTAATATGTAGTCAACGACATATCAATCGCTATAATCCCTCTATGCCTACGACATGAACTAATAATATTTTCCACTCTCCTTACAAAATTTTTCTCGTGCAAAAATTCTACTTTAACATTTTATTCAAATCTAATCTTAAATTATTTCTAATAACCAACTTAATCTATAATAATTTTATTTTTAATTAAAAAAATCAATATATTAAAATTTTGCAATTTTCACATTCCCAATCTCACACCAAAAGACTTTAAAGCATCTCAGTGAAAAAGCTCACACCTAACGACTTTAAAGCATCTAAGTGAAAAAAACAAAGTGAGTAAAAACAAGTTTATCTTTACTCGTAAAAGTGATCCTAGTTTGTTATAATATAAAAACCATCCTCTTTTCTTTCAATCAATTCAATTCAAGTGGTTTGACATTGACATTGACAAATGTCAATGTCAAACCACAATAAATTAATAACTGATTAAAGTGGTTTGACATTGACAAATTCTAATCATTACTGACATGCTCACATATGTATTTGAATTGATGTGTGATATAGGGTAACCTTATTCATTAAGCAAGCCCAAAGCCCAAAATAACATATTTAATTTTGTATATATAGCTTGTATTTTTTAATATTCTTATTACTTGTTAGTAAAAACAATAGAAACGAAAACCATATTTGCAATTACTAAAAAGACATGAGCCGAGTCATATAAAACACGCTATAAAAGCGTGGAGGATAAGATGTAACCATGAGCCGAGTCATATAAAACACGCTATAAAAGCGTGGAGGATAAGATGTAAGTATAGGAGGAAAAAAAACATACAATAAACTGTCCACAAGCTTTATATAGAGTGATACTTACATTTATGAAGGAAGTTAGTGGGATAACTATCTAGCTCCATACATATGTGAAGGTTTAAGTTTTTATCATTTTGTTTGGTTTAGAAGAAGAAAGTTTATATATGGATTACATTGAAAATGATTTATAATTACAAAACTTAAATGTTATAGGTAAGATTTTTGTTTTTTAATTGAATTTATTGTTTTTATTCTTTGGAATTGGAAGACATTTTAATTATGCGTTGTTAAGGTTGTTTGATGTGATTGTTCATTTAGAAATACGTAAGGTTTTTGGTTAGATGTACATGAAGACCTTTGCCCAAGTTCTCAAGGAGATGGAACTTGGGGTTTCTCTGTCACTCAAGTTAGGCAAGTGGACGCCTTGGGCATGCGAACACGCCAAGGGGCTTGCCCAAGTATGAAGTGATCAAGAGACTGGGACACACCAACATGAGGGGTGCACCAAGGTTTGGCATGTTTGTCCCAAGGGGCATGATGGTTGACGATCACATGTGATCCAAGTGGATATCGGTGGCCACCCACCTATTCCAACTGGCTCAAAATAGCCTTTTGACAATTTACTATTTTGAGCAGTTTTTCGGTTCCTGAACTTCCGGGGCCATTTTGAGGGCCTAAATGAAGTTTTTTTTGGGATCAAGCATCTCAATGACAATCAGAGGCTTTGATTGAGCCCCCAAAATAAATCTCTTCGATGATACCTTTCCAACGAGCTATCGTGCGCCCCAAACATAGATCGTATGCCAAAGTTACGCCCTCGAGAAGTTGATACAACAAGCTACCCAAAACGGGGTCCACAAAACTGTTGCCTCTTCATCTTCCGGGGTTAGGGTTTTGGATTTTATTTATGTTAAAAATTCCTTTAGATCCTCATTGTAATCATATTCTTGCGAATGTGAGTAGCCCTCACATCTCTTATCGGAGATAAGCTGCCATCTTCTAGCGAGTATTTCACTTTGTATTTCTACAACTTTGTACATTTCGCTCATTAATAGAAATTTGTATTACTGCATCTCTGTGTTTATGGTTATATCTCTGATAAAACTACGTTATATTATTGGATATCTGATATATCTCTGTACATTTCTTTATTATATCTCTGCTCTCATTTCGTGCCGAAAATAATTCGGATCAGTGGTATCAGAGCAAGTTGCTCTTGATTGTTTTAGTTTTCTTTTCAGTGCATGTCCCCGACGAGGTTTGAGTATAGCAAGTTGGGTCTCGATCTTGTCTCTCTTGAGGAAAATTTCTCTTGCACACCCAAGAAACCCTCCATGGTGTAAGAAAACAAAAACGACAGAGCAAACAATTCTACTAATCTGTTTCTTGAGCAAGCTCTCACGCGACAGAGGGACACAATGATGGAGAATTTTCCCCACATCCTTCAATGTCTGTCGATAACAACCGATGCGTCTTCATCAAGTGGTCACTTTAGAGGCACCTCGCCTTTCAAGGTACAAGTTAGTTTTGATATTCTCGTATTTGAAGGACAGATAGATGCAGATGCCCTAGAAAAATGGTTAAATATGCTAGAAGGTTATTTCTCTGTTCACAATTTTTCCAACAGGGAAAATATCACCTTTGCATTCCTTAAGGCTCTCCCCCATGTCAAACATTGGTGGGAAACTTACCGAGAGAAAAGTTCCACAGAAGTGTCTGGAATATATGGGGCCGAGCCCACTTGAGATTTGTTTTGTGGATGCGGTCAAGGAACAATATCATCCGGTTTGAAACTATGACGACCAATACATGAGATGGAACATACTGCGGCAAGAGAGGGGCCAATCAGTGTCAGAGTTCACCAATGCCTTCTATACCTTGTGAACCAAGCTGGGTATCAAATACTTCGAGCGACATCTGGTTCTGAAATATCGTGGGGCTCTACACAGATACATCCAAACTAAAAAAGATTTTATGGACATATCATCACTGGGTGTTGCTTATCAATATGCTGTTAAAATCGAGCATAAATTTAAGCACCAGAACAAGCGGGAGTTCAGGGCTTAAGATCTAGGGAAATTCCGACCATAACTGTGTTAACCTTGTCTCTTTCAAGATTTACATGGTGTTTTTGGTGCACTTGATTTGTAGGGCATTTCCCTTGATGTTGGCTTCTCGATGCTACCATTCCCTGCTTAAAAAATTATGAAAAAAAAGACAAGGCGTACCATCAATCAAAACATAAAGCCTATAATTAAGAATAAGAACATGGACTCTTTAATTGTTTTTCCCTTCCCCTATTTTTCTTCTTAGTCGGTACAATGGAAAAAAATATTGGGTATTTAACGAGGGTTTGAAGTAGAGATGATATGTATATGCACAATAAATTAATAACTGATAATATTTGTAGGTAATGTAGCTTAGTGATAGTTATGGCAACTCCACACAGACCAATATCTCCAAGTAAAACACATTATGTGTTTTCAAATAGAAAGACATTAGGTCCACTTTGCACATGAAGATAAGCCATAGTAAACTTAACTCATCCATTAGTCTCAGTCTTGTACATCATTCTATGAAAACTAGATTAAGAATTGAGTAAAAAAATTACTAAAAGTTATAGTGGTTGGTAGTATCTTCAAGTACGATAAAGTGAAATACTATGCTTAAATTACAATGGTTGTTGTATTTTAAATTGATTCGTATTTATTGTTAGAAATCCTAATCGAATATTATTTGGAACCATTTTGCTCTAGGCAACTTCTCCTACAAACATAATAAGCTTCATAGAATATAAGTATGGGCAACTAAGAAGACACCTAAATTTATTGAAATGGGAAATGGGTACCGTTTCCAAAATAGGTATTGGTTTCAAATAGTTCGAGAATGAGAAATAACGATGTGTATGTAGATAGAGACTCAAAGAGGGAGAGAGATTCAGTGACAAAAATGCAAAAAAACCAACATTTTAATGTTCATACGAGATAAAGACATAATTCACAATACTTATGGTTATTGTACGATGAACATTTACTTTTATTTATTAGAATTATGTCAATGAAAAGGTTAAAATTTTCATTGAATACACAAATTTCATCACCATC
>SNQJ01S0012563.1:0-23815 GCA_010110895.2 Picea sitchensis | reverse complement strand
ACTGTTCCACGATATACAAAATGAGAGGCGTAGTTGCAGACTATAGAAATTTACCAAAAATTAATAATGTATGTTATATAATAGAATAGTAATAACATATGTTGCATCGAATTACTTTGCTTTAAAACTAAGGATTTGTTTTGGAAACAAAATATATAGCATTGCCGAATTAGTTTTCTTTGCACATGTTTTATAGAGCATGGACGGACTGCTCATTCCATAATTAGCAAGTCTTTGGATCGCGGGTTGTCGGGCTGGCGGTTTCAAAAATGGGCCTCTGTTGTTCTGTGTCCTACAAAATCCATCGACAGTTCCGCAATATACAAATTGAGAAGCGGGCTTGCGAACTATAGAAACTTATTATAAAATAAATAATGGTTGTTACATATATCAGGAAATTGCATCAACATTTAAACCATCAACGTCATTGAAGACCCAAAAATTAGCATACAATAGGAGAGAAGAAATGTAGTATATCCGAATTAGTTTTCTTTGGAACAAACAAGAAGGTTCCTGGAAAGCCAAAGTTTAGTATACAATAAGGACATTTTCGAATCAGTTTTCTTTGAAATTTAACAAAAATTAATGATGTATGTCACATTTTTGTGGAAATTTAAATGTGTTTGTCATATAACTGGGATTGGGTCTCCCGCGGACCATAAAAAGAAATAAGTACAAGAATTAGGAACGTCGAAAGAAGTGTGTGATGGTAGACAGGAAGACCTGAAAAGAACAAATTGGAACTTATGAGTCTTTTGTTACAGTTTTCTATTTAAAGAGGGCATAAGTGGACTGATAAAGAAAAGAAGATGATAGCATAGACTTAAAATGGAATGATAAACAAAACAAGATGGCAGTATAGATTTACTATGAAGTCGATGCGTTTTTGTTGTTGTCGTCGATGGGCAATGGACTCCTGTTGATCGGTTGTTGCCCTTCCTGGACAAGGCTTTCCATTCTGAGTTGGAACCATTCTTCGATGTAGCTTTTCATGGGGGTTGTGTTGATTTCATCCTGAATCTCTATGTCGTAAAGGTCATTTTCTAATTTACATAGATCCATTGAAATATTATGCAGACTCTGTTCAATTTCTTCATTGTGTGAGGCATAGTCCAGTACCCAGTGCTCGTGCTCATCTAGACGATGTTCAAGTATGCCATAAAACTTTTCGAAAGACAACCCCTTTAAAATATCAACTTGTTCCTGGAACGCTTCTTTGGTGACTGACAAGGATTTGAGAATTAAGTTTGGATCTTCAACCTCGTTGGTAGTTCCGGCTAAGTCCATCTGGAGCAGGCTTGTGAATAAATTTTCCTTTTCTGATATGAATTGTTTACATGATTTGACAATGAGGTGCAGGTTCTCAAATTTTTTTTTGCCAGCATGCTTTTACTTTTTTGGTGCAATTTGGGGAGGGGAGTTTCTCCTGTCTTCTTCTTAGTTCCGATGTGTTCAGGGAATAGTTGGCAAAAGGGTCCAGCACCTGATGACAGAAAAGTTGTTCATTTTTTAAATTCGCCTCCAAATGTTCAAGCAAATCATTGGCCTTCTTTCCGAAGGAAACTAAATTTTGTGATGTTTCCTAGGCTTCAATAACTAGTTGCTTTCTTTTGTGGATGTTATTCTCTACAAGGGCTCTGGAGCATGAAAGGAGGGTAGAGGATACTTTCATCTTCGCTGCAGTGGTAGAAAGCACAATTTTCGCCAAAGCACTGGCAAATTCTGGTGTTGCAATGAAAGCTTGTTCAAATCCGTTGAGGCGGTATTTCAGATTGGCATAATTCGTCTCCATTCCTCCAATGGAATCGCGAAGAACGTCACGGGTTACCTGGTGAAACAAGCAGATTTTGGACGGGGTCATTTGGCTAAAGTCAATCTTTGTTCGAGATTTTCCTTTCATGTTTGTTACATCTCTCTTTTCAAGGACCATACTTTTAGATTGGCTGCCAAAAATAGCGCTCTGGATTACGAAGGATTCATCTATGTCAAAAAAATTGGTGTCAGATATGTCCATCGTGGACGACCCAATTTTTTGCATCTGCTCAGCTTCAATTTCAATTTACAGTTTTCCACTGTCAATTTCAAATTCCTCTGTGTGCCCTGCATTGTTTTTTCTCTTCTTCGCCAGTGGAACTTTGTGAGAACTATCAATATTTATGCGAGGAGGGTTCTTATCTCCTCCTCCGTTCAAATATTTATGGGTTGCTTTCTTACTGGGATGGACCGTCGAAACGACGCTCCGTGGTGTCGTTCTCTTGGGAGTGCTGGCGGGGGGCTAGGTACTCTTCTCACCAGATACTTTACCATGTTGTCTGTACAATTCAGTTGCGCTTTGCAATGTCTCTGCGTTGCAATGGGCAGAAGCAGGATTGTTGTCGACACTGTCCCTGTCTTGGGCCAGGTGTCTATGGATAAAAGAGGTGTTAAACCCAACACCTAGTAAATGTTCTCCAAAAATTCCATTGGGGTCGAAGCCTTTTAACCTTTCAGCATACGTTAGGTTCAATTTCTTGAAATGGGTGGCAAACTCATCAGTGTTGTTGATGTTTCTGCACACGAACTCTGACTTTCTAGGGCAGAGGAATGAACTGTTTTTTTTTCTTGTCATGGAAAAAATGAAACCAGTGGTTGTATTGCCTTTCTATTTCTGCAACAAACATCTTTTCCGTGATGTGGCATGGAAGGAAGGCGGGATTTTCCTTAGAGCCAAAGACCATGAGGAGACTGTGATTTTCCTTTTCCTCAAGTGTGCCCTTCTTGTTAAAAAACTTGCTTGCGTGGCCAGACATCCATGGAGCATCCTTTCCTAATAGTAAATCTTTGAAAACTGAGACAAAGCCATTAAAATATTCATAAAAACAATGGGAGGCCTTTTGTCTCCATAGGGCGTCGTGCCAGAATGTTACTAGGTCGAATCCACAGTTTATTTTATTGGAAAGAGAAAGTTTTGGAATCGGGCAGCAATACACAATTGCGAAAATCAAGTAGGATGACATATAAAATTTATTTGATTCTTTGAATCGTGACAATTGGGAACATATTTCAATGGAGATTAGCTTTCCCCAATCGAAAATGTATTGTTCCTTGACTATGAAATAAAAAATATAAATAATTATACGGGAAATGCTTGGTGTGGATGTTTGTCCCATTATTCTTGTAAACAACCAAGCAATTTTCCTGAATGGATTTCTAAAGGAACTTACATGGAGCCTTGTGATATCTTCAGGAACTGTTGTCGGGTCTTCGAGGAAGTCAGCTAAGATGTCCAACTCGTTATGATGTTTTTCCAGAAACTGCTTGCAGTCTTGTCCTCTGAACGTTAATGTTGGTTTCTGCAATTTCAACATCTCACGAAAGAGCTGAGGTGACAAAGAAACAGGAGAATGGTCGCGCAGTGGAATAATTGTTTGGCCTGGAATATATTTTTCGATGCACGAAGAGACCACCTCCTTACAGTCAAAATCCTCAGGGACGCAGCCTGCACGAGTGATTACAGAGGTCCAAATCACTTCGTTCTGGGCGGAATGAGATGAATAGTAAAAGTATGCCCTGGACCACTGGAACCTTTTGTCCTCTTCTGCGAACATATTTATAGTATCTCCACAAAAATGTTGTCGACCCGCTGCCATAGGTCTACAAAGACATTTATTTGTTCCAGACGATGAATGAAATGAAAGGTTGGAAGGGCTAATATAACCCTGTGCATATTTTGGTCGAAAGCGTGTGAATGGGAGATGTCCTCGAGACTTTCATTGATTAATGGCAATTTGGACGGTTGTTGCATGATGCATTGTTAACATTAAACACTACTAATTGCATATATAGAAATGCGAACATGGTGGATATTGCAATGAGTGATTAAGCATTGCATATTTCTTGAGCGGCCCAACACAATGACGCGTGTTGGAGATGAACAATCGGAAGCGACAAAATAAGTTTCCGCACATCTTGGTTTAATGTGTAATAATGGGATATCTCCTCGATTTTTTCACCCATTAATGACAATGTTGACGGTTCCTGCATGGTGACCTGTTAGCATCAAAGGTTTCTAATTGCATAGCAAGAAAGTACGAAGGTCGCAGGTAAGGGAAAAAAACTGCTACAAAATAGGGTTGCAAGGTACAACTATTGAAGGTGAGGGCGCCAGGGTCAAATTGTATGTCTCAAAACTTTTTGATTTCAATACGCGTAACCCGCCAACCGTGGCGATAAAATTGGATAAGTATGGAGAGAAATAGCGGTCGGTCGGAGGAATCGTGTGATTATATAGATAGAGATAAAGATATCCCAACCCGCCAATGCTGGAACCTGCGTTTATAGAAAGGCAACTATGTATATAACCACAAAGTGATAATACAAGGGAAGAAGAAAAGGGAAAAAGGACCAACGAGTCCACGGTGGAAATGTAAATCACGGAAATTTTGAGTGAAATATGCATATCAGGGAAGAAGAAGCAGCAGACTTCGAATGCGCTAACCTGAAACACTGACTAAGAATTTGAGATTTCGTGAATCCGTGAACAGGAGGATCCAAAATAGGGTCAGAGGTCCGAATGGTCAAATTGTATTATTCGAAACATTTGAATGCACAATCTGTAACACGAAAGAGGAGACGATGTCGAAATCCGATAGTCAATTTCTATGTTGCGAATGGTTGGATGTGAACTATTTCGTATTGTTGTGTGCAGTTGTTACTTGTAAGAGTCATTAGTAAGAGCATAGAAAATGTATATTAGGAAGCACATTTGTCAACCGTGGTACAGTGAAGCTTGCGAGTTCGAGAAGCATGCGATAGAATTGTAGATTGCCAACCCAACAACCGTGGACATAAAATTTCCTAAGGTGTGATTATATACATGGAGATAATGAGAGACATAATACAGGTGAAGAAGAAAAGGGAAAAAGGAGAAAGGATTTGGCGGTGGAATTGTAGATCAGGGAAATTTTCAATACAAGATGTGAACTCGGTAGTCAATTTGTATATTGCGGAGGATCGGAGTAAATAATTTGAATGCATAATTTGTAACACGGAAGAGCGGATGATGTCGGACTCGGACCTGTGTCCAGTTGTCAGTACTAAGAGGTAATTTAGTATTGAAAATAATATTTTAGATTTTGTTAAATACTTCATAGGGATTAGTATCCGTAAACAATGGCAATCTCCACCCCGCCAGCCTTGCATTCTGTGTGTGAATTTGTATATCGCGGAACTTGAAGGACTATTTGGAAGAAACGGAACAATAGAAGTGCAATGTCGAGTCAGCCACTCCGCAGCTCCGCTTCTCAATTTGTATATCATGGAATTTTGGGTGCTATTTGTAACACACGCAACAATGGAGGGCCAATTTTGAGCCCGCCCGCCCGAGAACCCGTGATCAGAAATGTCGGTAGGTATGAAAAGGAACAGTTGTCTGTTCAATTCTCCATGTGAGGATATAGATGGAACTGAAATTGGTCCCAACGCGGCAACCGTGGACATAAAATTGGCCAAGTATCGAAAGCAACAGCGGTCGGTCGGATTTGTCGTCTGATTGTATATATGGAAATAAAGATATGCCAACCCGCCAATGCTGGAGCTGCATATTTCATGAACCCACCAAAAGGAGGATCCAAAACAGGCTGAGAAGGTATCCGTAGAGGAGGCGAAGCCCAGACCTTCTAATTGTATTGCTATGAACATTTGAATGCATAATTTGTAAGACGGAAGAGCGGACGATGTCCGATAGTCAATCTGTATATTGCGAAGACTGCAATTCCAACTGTTTCATACCTATGTGTCCAGTTGTCACTAATAAGTGCAAATTTAGTATTCTAAATAAATTTTTAGATACTGTTAGATACTTCACAGGGATTGGCATCTGTAAACAATGGCAATCTGCACTCCACCATTTCTGCATTCCGTGTGTAAATTTCTATATCGTGGAACTGGGAATGTTGTTTGGAGGACATGGAACAATAGAAGTGCAATGTTGACTCAGCCAGTTCGTAGATTCGCTTGTCAATTTGTATATCGTGGAATTTTGGGTGCTATTTGTAGGCTATGGAACAATGGAGCCCCATTTTTGAGCTCGCCTACGCGCCCGAGAACCCACAATTGAAAATGTTGCAAGGTATGGAATGCGGAATTTGTGCATGCTTTATAGAATATCATGTCCATATTTTATAGTCCCATAATACTTGGGAAGAAAATGAGGGGAAAATGACGGAGGTGTTGGCAGTGGAATTGTAGATAATATATGGGAACAAGAGAAGGGAAAAATAACTAAGTATCTCGTAGAAAAACATCAGGGTTCGCAAGCGTCGGCCTCGCAGCGGCGGGCATAAAATTGGCTAAGTATGGAAAGGAATAGCGCTCGGTCGGATCTGTCGTGCGAGGATATATGAATTGCAGATGACGGAGGTATCTTTCGTACCACTTTCTCCACTTGTCACTAGTAAGAGCATTGTTGATGTATATCAGGAAGGATACGAAGTTGCTAGGGATGGAAAGCAGCAACAGATACTTTGAATGAAGTCAATGTGTACGAGGAACCCGCGGTGAAATTGTAGATCACGGATCTTTTCAGTGCAAGATGTATATTGCGGAACGATAAGCAGTTGGGTTCGCAAGCACCGGCCCCGCAGCGCTAAGTATCTCACAGAAGAACATCAGGGTTCGCAAGCGTCTGCCCCACAGCGACGGGCATAAAATTGGCTAAGTATGGAAAGGAACAGCGCTCGGTCAGATCCGTCGTGCGAGTATATAGATGAAGATGTTAAAGCATTAATTGTAGATGATGGAGGTATCTTTCGTACCACTTTCTCCACTTGTCACTAGTAAGAGCATTGTTGATGTATATCAGGAAGGATGCGAAGTTACTAGGGATCAAAAGCAGAAACAGATACTTTGAATGAAGTCAATGTGTACGAGGAACCCGCGGTGAAATTGTAGATCACGGATATTTTCAGTGCAAGATGTATATTGCGAAACGATAGGCAGTTGGGTTCGCAAGCATCGGCCCCGCAGCGGCGGGCATAAAATTGGCCAAGTATGGAAAGGAACAAATCATTGACGTTGTTTCGCTGCAACATGTATATGACAAAACAGGGTACATAGATGTTGGGTACCGTGAACACGGGGCCTGGTGCCTAGATAACTCGGCAAGTATTGGCCAAGACAAAGTTATGATATCTATTTCAATATTTTTCATACTAGCATCTATCAATAAACAATTTTATCATATTTATCTGAATAGTATTCATAGCAATATATATTAATGGATTGGTTGTTTCAAATGCAAGTGATCTCCCAATCTGCAAGATGCTTCCCAGCTTGCAAATTTCGTTGGAACCTCAAAAATTTTGACTGCAACATGTACATAGCGCAACAAGAAACATGAATTTGCATTGTGGTCTCAACGACATAAACTCCTTATCATCTATTCATCTTGTATTTGTTGCAATGAGATCAGCAAACGTCGGCTCTCCATAAACATCAATATCTAAATTAAATTAAATGTAATCAAAAATTGGTTTGACTTTTAAGTAATTAAATCATAAATTGCAAATTACAGAAGTTCTTAGGCTGGAAGATGTATATGACCAAACAATGGACATAGTTGTTGAATACCACAAACCCAAACATAAATGCCTAAGCTTTGCCAAAGAGGAATTTTTTTTGTATTTATTCCAATACTACTGATATTAGTGTATATGCACGGATATTATCAAATAGAAGAAGCTGAAATATATCCAACAAACTTCATAGGAACATTGCATCAACAGTTCAGTCACCTTGTCATTACTCATTATTAATTCTATCCACGGAACCCGAAGAATGGGAGCAGCACAGGTCCTCCAATTTCTTTCTTTAAGTAAAGGGTCGCCGCCACATAAGTATGGCCTATGAAAAATTATTCTTACATGTAAAATGTAAACAAAGAACAGGGAAGGTTTTATTTAGATTGAAGTACTGGGTAGCAGAAACAAAACCTTATGTTTCATGTTTAACCACACAGGGAAGAAGGTAGAAAATACAATTAAAACAAATACCAAAAATTGGAAAATACTATTAAAAAATAAACTGAAATTATTCTATATTCAAATAAGGTGAGTTACAAAATATAGTCGAGGCTATTTTCAACAACGATTGCGATTTTGCCTGCCATCGACCAATTTAAAATATGTACATTAATGAAGCTTCTTCACAGTTTTGTACTTAATGGGTGTTGCCAAGTACATCTATCCCACTTTTTTTAATATCTTCTCTCTTCCAGATATGGTCTGCTTGCAATGATTGTTTATTCAACATTCCATTCTATGTCAAGTATTAATTTCCCTCTGTTATCGAAAAGTTGGGGTTTAAGGTGCTTTGCTTGCAATGTTCCTGACCCTTGACATCCAAGACAACTTACAAATGCCATTCAGGCCGATTTCAAAGTGGAAGGAGGCGTTCTATGTCACAACAGCTAAAGCAGCGGAAAATAATTCAAGTACGTAGTGACTGGTATTCTCCCTATATTCGATCATTTGTTTGGTTGAGAAGCCTGCCTGAGGATTTATATGTGGAACTTCTTTTCTTTATTACAGTAAATTGGAAGGAACGTCCAACCTAGATGCAAAAAGCAACTCTGTTGAGGTACATAACTTCTTAAGGCAGTAGAGGTGTGGCAAGTGCATCAAATGTTGCAGAATGCACCAGAACAGGTGTGGCAAATGCATCAAATGTTGCAGAATGCACCAGAACAGGTGTGGCAAGTGCATCAAATGTTGCAGATGGCATCAGAATATATCTTTCTTCATAGCTATGGAGATATGGTGGCCCACAGAAAGGTCTGGAATGTTCAGAGGTGACGCCAAATATGTAGAGTTTGCAACTACATCCAAAGGAAACCGAACAAACTTTCACAAAGAACATAGCTTTATGTCAAGTCGGCTACCAGACCCACATGCAGGTCACCATACTATGAAATAAAAACTTTTGAAGTCATAATATGTCATTTTATCCACCCATACAGTTTATGCTACCCGCCTCCGAGGTAGACAAATACTTGTGCAATCTGTACAACTCGATACACTTGCCAAATCTGTGTTGTTGGAAGAAGCTATATACTTAAACGAAGAACTATTTTGCACCCGACCTCAAAATCCATTACAATTCCCAGCAATAAAACAAAGAAGTTCAACCAACAAATCTCCAGCCAGCATTTTCAACGAACCAAAGCATCGAACACAGGGAGAACACCAACCAGAACATACTTGTTCTATTTTTTTCGTTCTCTCTGAGTTTCTCTTTGTATAACAGAGTTTTGTTTTTACTCAAAGGTCACGTCACATAAAACCAGGCTTTGTTCTTTCATCTGCTTGTCCATCGCATCTCTAAGTTCTCTTATATGTGCATGGCCAGGAACATTAGAACGAAGGCACCCTAAAGCGCAACTCTTTGATCATAGAGAGCAATGGAAATAAGTATTTAAAAGCAAGGTTGGATGGTCTACTGTAGATTTTGTGTTGATTCGTTTTAATGACAGATGTTCTCGATATTTTCACTTATTAATTCCAATCTTTTTGAATATGTACGCTCAATAGTGACCACCAACACGTATTAAAATTCCCATATCCGAGCAGATTCTGAAATCTGACATCTAAGATATGCACAATATTAAAGAGGGACATGACATCAAGGCCTCTGTGGCTGACACGTTCGTGAACTTTGCCGAAGCTTTTAATAAAACTAAAACTGCACGAGCAAAAAATAAAATAAAAAGTATTTCCCAAATTCAAAATGCAGGCAAAAAGAAATTACCAGATCCCATAATATTCGTCTGTCTATTCATTTTAATGGGAGATGTCCTCCAGTTATTAAATCCCATCATTTCAAAATGCACAATATTAAAGAGGGACATGACATGAAGGTCTCTGTCGTCGACACATTCGTGAACTATGTTGAAGCTTTGAACAAAACTGAAACTGCAGAAGGAAAAACAAATTAATAATAATTTTGCAAATTTAAAATGCAGGCAAAAACAAATTACCATATCCCATAATATTTGTCTCTCTATTCATTTTAATTGGAGATGTCCTCGAGATTTCCAGTTATTAAAGCCCATCTTTTCGAACCTGTCTGCTTGGTTCTAACTTTTCAAAGCATATTTAATGTGTATTGGGAAGCGCAGAAGGTAGCGGGGATGGAACCCTATGTAACAGACGTAACTACTATTGTTATGTTTTTTATCACAAGCATATGTAAAACGTACGCAAAGAAAAGTAATTCGAGAATGATAGTTGTTTTGCAGGAGCCCTTGAAATTCAAATAGTGCGCAAGCCTGATTTTCATTTTGTATATCGCGGAACTGTCTGTGCTATTTGTAGGACACGAAACAACAGGGACCGAACCTAGAGCCCTTGAAATTCAAATAGTGCACAAGCAAGCCCAATTTTCATTTTGTATATCACAGAACTATCCGTGCTATTTGTAGGACACGGAACAACAGGGACCGAACCTAGAGCTCGCCATCCCAAGAACTCGCGAACCAAAAAATGCTCACTATTTTTTTTTGTCTTTTTTGTCCACCAGGGTATGTAAAACGCACATAAAGTAAACTATTTCGAAAATGTTAACTTTTTTGGACATGACGGCCTTCAAATTCAAATAGTCCGCAATTCTGATTGTCAATTTCTATATCGCCAAAGTCTTCGATTGTCAATTTTCAACCGCCTATCCTGACAACACGTGATGCAAAAACTGATTAAGTATGGGATGACGGCTCTATGCAGGCTGTATATATCTACTCTATAAAATTACATATTTCCTATGTTTAATCTATGCTATCCAGGAAACCTATAATTTGATAAGTTTTAATGTTTTCTGTCCAGGAGCCCTACTGTTAAAGAAAACTAATTCGTAAATGCTAATGTATACACCATAGTTCGATACAACCTATCCACGAAGGCGCGTCCATAATACTGGATAAGTATGGAACCCAACTGCGGTCGATCGGAATGATCGTGAAACTCTCGCTGCTGACCGATTGTCAATTTCTATATCGCGGAACTCTCCGATTGTCGATTTTCAACCACCTACCCCGTCAACCCGCGATGCAAAAACTGGCTAAGTATGGGATGACGACTCTGCGGTCCAGGAAACCTATAATTTCATAAATTGCATTCTCTTCTGCCCAGGATTATTTTAAAGAAAACTAATTCCTAGTGGGAAACCTAATGTATGTGATAGAACCACGACTGTCATAGTGGAGTAGAACCTATTAAGCTGACCCGCATCCATAAAGAAGTAGCCAACTATACCTTGAGCGGCGATTAAACCGAATGACCACATAAACACGAAAAACTAAAGTCAAATGCAGTTTACAACAAAGTAAAAGGGAGAGCAGATATATCTCCTACATAGAAAAATCCATTGTCATAACTGTAAAAGGCATAGCAACACCACCATTGTCATAACTATAAAACCATAGCAACACATAATCCATGTAAAAAGCATCGGCAGCCATAAAATATATTTTGAGGCCAACAAACTTTGCTTCAACGCGTAACAAATGCAATTTACACCGCCTGCAATTCTTTAGTCTGTTATTTTATCTTAATAGTATTCTATGCAAACTGCAATGCAAAACAAAATGCAACCAAAGATCCAACCGCAGATGCAGCATCCCAACATTTGCAAACCCTGGCCAAACAAGAACAAGCACCAAATAAGAACCCAACTAAGAAGTACTAAAAGGCCCAACTGCAGCCGCAGGACTGGTACCCTGCAAAGTCAAATCAAGCAACAATAAGCAGCATATAGCCAAGAAAGAAGCAAGCAGCAACCACCCCACCAGGAATGATGTTGTTCCAATCGCGATTGCAGAAACCCAAACGTCCAAACTGCAACAACACGAACATGCAAGCAAGAACAACGACAACATGCAAATACGAAATCAGTGGCATGCAAAAATCAAGCATGGACCACCAAACCAGCAACGCCGCTGGAGCATAAAAATTTTAAAAACAGAAGAAAATGTCTTGTAACAAGCATGTTAAGTAACCATTCAACACTACCAAGCCTGTTGGGTAAACATTTAAGTCTGTCAGAAATGCATTGTAAACATTTAAGAAAAAAATTCAATGTGGCAAGACTCTGATGTATCCCAAAAAGAAAAATTATATTTTTTGTAAGAATAGTCTGAACACCACATAATGTTTTGGAAAGCCAAACTTTGGATACGCCACCGTATCTAACATTGCCATAAATTTACCTAGCATAAAATGTTAAACCAAACATTCGAATTAATGCTAGCATTAATCCACCATCGACGAATACATAACAAAATATATGATTCAAAAAAGACCATATACGATCAAATACTTTGGATATGCCAACATATATAACATTGGGAATAGCGAAGCCAGCAATAATACCTCCAATCTCTTATCCAATCATATCAGTACATATATGTTACTTTTTATTATATAAAAATATATGTTTTTATTTCCATAGCTCCAACAATAGGTATTGTGCAAATATTTTGGGTCAAAAGACAAAGTAATATGCAGTCAACAATTTATCGATTGCTATAGTCCCTCTACGCCTACGGCAGGGACTAATAATAACCAAATTAACAAAATCCATATATCTTATCTTTTTCAATAATAACAAAGCGAAAGTAGTAATCGAAATTTTCATCTTGGCTTTTGAATAAGAAAATGTCAATCAATAATCAAAGTTTTAACCTTTTAATCGAGAAAAAGTCTATCCATAATCGAGGTGGGGCATTGATAATACACCCATGCCATAAGCTACAACTCTAATATAATTTGTAATCCATGCCATAAGATATTCCTCTTATATAAAAATAAAATAAAAATTATTATAAAAACCAAAATAAATTCTCATTAAAATAGAATATCAATCCTATTTAAAAGCGTTATTTATTTTTTAATTAACAATAATTGTATGATTATAAAATTAATAATAATTTAATCCTTTTTGGTTCTATAATAAAAGTGCTTTTTCATTGTTGCTAGTCTTTGCCTCACTTGCAAGGAGTATAATCTATATGTCATTTTTTCACAAGGCTCGCACATAAACTAATGACTTTTTCATTTTGTAACCTAAGTTTTTTCCAATAAAGGAATCAATGTCTTTTTTATTATCTTTTAGACTAAGCGATACATGGTCTTCTTATTTGGCTTCATATAGAAGCATAGTGTCACATTTTTCATAAACCTCCTAAATTAACATATTCAGTGCATAGTGCAACTCCTAAGTTAACATAGACATTATCGAGTGCAATGATATTAGAAGTTCTCAAGTCAGGTAATGCTAAAAATTAGTTTAGCATTACTACTAACTTCAAATGTTTTTGTTTCACTCCAATGTTTCATAAACTGTGAGGAAAATAATTTTCATTGCCTTACTTGGATACACCGTCTTAAGTGCATGTATAGCCCATTGATCTAGCATCTTCTTGACATCTTGCAAATTAAAATGACTTTATCCTTATTGTTCATAGAACTTTGCTAGCCTTATTCTAGCAACTTCAACTTTTTCATATTTCTCTACTAAGACAGCTTCTAGATATTCCTGTGCTAAGGCCACTATGATGTAGGAAATCCCTTCTAAGAGGCTCTTCAAGTGCTAACATGCTCTAGGATAGTTTATATGTTTCTACACCTATTTCAATAGTATTGTAGAATCTATATATTTAAATCAATATAGCAATGTCTACTTGGATTTCCTGGTTTGAATTATAGTTTGTGTGTGAAGCAAGTTTTAATTAAGGTGTTAATGTTCTAAATGCTCTAACAATGCTTGTGAACTAAGGATTACTCGCCGTTTTGAAGAGTTTTCATAGCAATATGTGCTTGGGATGCTCAAGGTCCATGAATATTAACATTGTGAGTCACCAAGGTTCATGGGGAAGTGGAGATAGCCCAACCCTTCATGGTAATCCTACATCCTCTCTCACTATGAATCTTGTCTTCCATTTCAAATAGAACCTAAAAAGGAAAATAAGATGAGCATAGAGCACAATCCACATAAAACAAACCTTTTTTGTAATATTCTCATAGCTTGCCTTTATAATAAGAGAAAATGCCAAACTAAAAACATATTGTCTCATGTAGCTCAAAATATAATCTCATCTAGCCCGCAGGGGTGTAGACCGATTGGCAAGTGTGGTGTAAATGGAAGGAAATATGTAAAGGAGGTCTCAAGTTCGATTCTCACCCCGATTTACTTGTGCTCCATGCTTGCGGGTTGTGTGGCGCACCTGGAGGTTATAGTGGTAGCAGACGGGTATCGACCCTATGTCACGCGAGTACGAGAACCGCGAGTTGTCTATTCCTCCAGTATAATATATATATAATCCCAACTCTCGCCTCCAATGCATTAACCTTTATTATTTTTTCTTAAAAAGCGTGACATATGTATCACACGTGTATTATAGACTTTGTAAACTTGGGGACTGCTAAAGTAATGACAGTGATAAACATTTTGTTGCTTTGCATTAGAAGAACAACAAACAACAAGTGAGGTAGAGTAGGAAGAAGAAAAATGTGATGGTGATGAAATTTGTGTATTCAATGAAAATTTTAACCTTTTCATTGACATAATTCTAATAAATAAAAGTAAATGTTCATCGTACAATAACCATAAGTATTGTGAATTATGTCTTTATCTCGTATGAACATTAAAATGTTGGTTTTTTTGCATTTTTGTCACTGAATCTCTCTCCCTCTTTGAGTCTCTATCTACATACACATCGTTATTTCTCATTCTCGAACTATTTGAAACCAATACCTATTTTGGAAAYGGTACCCATTTCCCATTTCAATAAATTTAGGTGTCTTCTTAGTTGCCCATACTTATATTCTATGAAGCTTATTATGTTTGTAGGAGAAGTTGCCTAGAGCAAAATGGTTCCAAATAATATTCGATTAGGATTTCTAACAATAAATACGAATCAATTTAAAATACAACAACCATTGTAATTTAAGCATAGTATTTCACTTTATCGTACTTGAAGATACTACCAACCACTATAACTTTTAGTAATTTTTTTACTCAATTCTTAATCTAGTTTTCATAGAATGATGTACAAGACTGAGACTAATGGATGAGTTAAGTTTACTATGGCTTATCTTCATGTGCAAAGTGGACCTAATGTCTTTCTATTTGAAAACACATAATGTGTTTTACTTGGAGATATTGGTCTGTGTGGAGTTGCCATAACTATCACTAAGCTACATTACCTACAAATATTATCAGTTATTAATTTATTGTGCATATACATATCATCTCTACTTCAAACCCTCGTTAAATACCCAATATTTTTTTCCATTGTACCGACTAAGAAGAAAAATAGGGGAAGGGAAAAACAATTAAAGAGTCCATGTTCTTATTCTTAATTATAGGCTTTATGTTTTGATTGATGGTACGCCTTGTCTTTTTTTTCATAATTTTTTAAGCAGGGAATGGTAGCATCGAGAAGCCAACATCAAGGGAAATGCCCTACAAATCAAGTGCACCAAAAACACCATGTAAATCTTGAAAGAGACAAGGTTAACACAGTTATGGTCGGAATTTCCCTAGATCTTAAGCCCTGAACTCCCGCTTGTTCTGGTGCTTAAATTTATGCTCGATTTTAACAGCATATTGATAAGCAACACCCAGTGATGATATGTCCATAAAATCTTTTTTAGTTTGGATGTATCTGTGTAGAGCCCCACGATATTTCAGAACCAGATGTCGCTCGAAGTATTTGATACCCAGCTTGGTTCACAAGGTATAGAAGGCATTGGTGAACTCTGACACTGATTGGCCCCTCTCTTGCCGCAGTATGTTCCATCTCATGTATTGGTCGTCATAGTTTCAAACCGGATGATATTGTTCCTTGACCGCATCCACAAAACAAATCTCAAGTGGGCTCGGCCCCATATATTCCAGACACTTCTGTGGAACTTTTCTCTCGGTAAGTTTCCCACCAATGTTTGACATGGGGGAGAGCCTTAAGGAATGCAAAGGTGATATTTTCCCTGTTGGAAAAATTGTGAACAGAGAAATAACCTTCTAGCATATTTAACCATTTTTCTAGGGCATCTGCATCTATCTGTCCTTCAAATACGAGAATATCAAAACTAACTTGTACCTTGAAAGGCGAGGTGCCTCTAAAGTGACCACTTGATGAAGACGCATCGGTTGTTATCGACAGACATTGAAGGATGTGGGGAAAATTCTCCATCATTGTGTCCCTCTGTCGCGTGAGAGCTTGCTCAAGAAACAGATTAGTAGAATTGTTTGCTCTGTCGTTTTTGTTTTCTTACACCATGGAGGGTTTCTTGGGTGTGCAAGAGAAATTTTCCTCAAGAGAGACAAGATCGAGACCCAACTTGCTATACTCAAACCTCGTCGGGGACATGCACTGAAAAGAAAACTAAAACAATCAAGAGCAACTTGCTCTGATACCACTGATCCGAATTATTTTCGGCACGAAATGAGAGCAGAGATATAATAAAGAAATGTACAGAGATATATCAGATATCCAATAATATAACGTAGTTTTATCAGAGATATAACCATAAACACAGAGATGCAGTAATACAAATTTCTATTAATGAGCGAAATGTACAAAGTTGTAGAAATACAAAGTGAAATACTCGCTAGAAGATGGCAGCTTATCTCCGATAAGAGATGTGAGGGCTACTCACATTCGCAAGAATATGATTACAATGAGGATCTAAAGGAATTTTTAACATAAATAAAATCCAAAACCCTAACCCCGGAAGATGAAGAGGCAACAGTTTTGTGGACCCCGTTTTGGGTAGCTTGTTGTATCAACTTCTCGAGGGCGTAACTTTGGCATACGATCTATGTTTGGGGCGCACGATAGCTCGTTGGAAAGGTATCATCGAAGAGATTTATTTTGGGGGCTCAATCAAAGCCTCTGATTGTCATTGAGATGCTTGATCCCAAAAAAAACTTCATTTAGGCCCTCAAAATGGCCCCGGAAGTTCAGGAACCGAAAAACTGCTCAAAATAGTAAATTGTCAAAAGGCTATTTTGAGCCAGTTGGAATAGGTGGGTGGCCACCGATATCCACTTGGATCACATGTGATCGTCAACCATCATGCCCCTTGGGACAAACATGCCAAACCTTGGTGCACCCCTCATGTTGGTGTGTCCCAGTCTCTTGATCACTTCATACTTGGGCAAGCCCCTTGGCGTGTTCGCATGCCCAAGGCGTCCACTTGCCTAACTTGAGTGACAGAGAAACCCCAAGTTCCATCTCCTTGAGAACTTGGGCAAAGGTCTTCATGTACATCTAACCAAAAACCTTACGTATTTCTAAATGAACAATCACATCAAACAACCTTAACAACGCATAATTAAAATGTCTTCCAATTCCAAAGAATAAAAACAATAAATTCAATTAAAAAACAAAAATCTTACCTATAACATTTAAGTTTTGTAATTATAAATCATTTTCAATGTAATCCATATATAAACTTTCTTCTTCTAAACCAAACAAAATGATAAAAACTTAAACCTTCACATATGTATGGAGCTAGATAGTTATCCCACTAACTTCCTTCATAAATGTAAGTATCACTCTATATAAAGCTTGTGGACAGTTTATTGTATGTTTTTTTTCCTCCTATACTTACATCTTATCCTCCACGCTTTTATAGCGTGTTTTATATGACTCGGCTCATGGTTACATCTTATCCTCCACGCTTTTATAGCGTGTTTTATATGACTCGGCTCATGTCTTTTTAGTAATTGCAAATATGGTTTTCGTTTCTATTGTTTTTACTAACAAGTAATAAGAATATTAAAAAATACAAGCTATATATACAAAATTAAATATGTTATTTTGGGCTTTGGGCTTGCTTAATGAATAAGGTTACCCTATATCACACATCAATTCAAATACATATGTGAGCATGTCAGTAATGATTAGAATTTGTCAATGTCAAACCACTTTAATCAGTTATTAATTTATTGTGGTTTGACATTGACATTTGTCAATGTCAATGTCAAACCACTTGAATTGAATTGATTGAAAGAAAAGAGGATGGTTTTTATATTATAACAAACTAGGATCACTTTTACGAGTAAAGATAAACTTGTTTTTACTCACTTTGTTTTTTTCACTTAGATGCTTTAAAGTCGTTAGGTGTGAGCTTTTTCACTGAGATGCTTTAAAGTCTTTTGGTGTGAGATTGGGAATGTGAAAATTGCAAAATTTTAATATATTGATTTTTTTAATTAAAAATAAAATTATTATAGATTAAGTTGGTTATTAGAAATAATTTAAGATTAGATTTGAATAAAATGTTAAAGTAGAATTTTTGCACGAGAAAAATTTTGTAAGGAGAGTGGAAAATATTATTAGTTCATGTCGTAGGCATAGAGGGATTATAGCGATTGATATGTCGTTGACTACATATTAGTTTGTCCTTTGACCATAAATATTTGCATAATACCTATTGTTGGAGCTAGGGAAATAAAAGCATATATTTTTATATAATAAAAAGTACCATATATGTACTGATCTGATTGGATAACAGATTGGAGATGTTATTGTCGGCTTCGTTATTCCCAATGTTTTATAAGGAAACATATCCAAACTCTTTCTCGTATACAGTCTTTTTGAATCATATATTTTTCCTGTATATTGCTTGTAGTTGGATTAATACTAGCATTAGTTCGAATGTTTGTATTAGCATTTTCTGCTCGCTGAATATATTCTAAAGTTTTGATATGTACTAAGTATATTGAAATGTTTTGATATCCAAGCTTTATAGTGATTGAGAATTTCAAAGTTTATAATGTCCTTGCCGGATGTATTTTTGTTGAAATGTATTGACACTTTTTTCGAGATGCCTTAATAGGCCTGACAGCTTAAATGTTTACATGAGGCCACGTCCTCCAACGGGCCTGACAGCTTAAATGTTTGCATGTCGCGAGGTCCTTAGACAGCCTGACAGCCTTAAATGTTTATGTAAATACGCTTCTCGGAGTACATTTTTCTTCAAAATTTTTCATACAATTACAGTGAAATTGCACAGTCTTGTTTGTCCACCGCCAGTTCAGCAACCATTCTATGTTTCATCCTTCTTCTACCTTTGCAATGCAATTTTGTTATCGTTGAAGCTACATACATTGCTTACTGGTTCGGTGAGTGCTTCTTCTTCATTGGTTTCTCGGTTGCTTCTTATTGTTGTTTTGTTCGCAAGTCGACCTGTGCTTCTGCATTTCAGCGTTCAGAGTAAGTTTCGACGCCATAGTTTCATTTTTTATTCCTTATTTGTTGTTCAGTGTTTGCAGTCTACAAGTAAGAATGTTTGTTTATTTGTAGCGGCATGGTCCTCGTATGTTTTTTGTTCCTTCTGTGCTTGGCATGCAGTTTTGTAATCGTTGGAGATACATATGTTGTTTCTTGGCTTGGTGGTTCGTGGGTTGTTGGTTCTGTTTGTTTGGCTCGGGTTTACACTTTGGGGCCTTGGGGGTGCAATTCGGCTTGTTCGTGCTTTCTCGTTGTCTGGTGCTTGTTGTTTTCTTTTGTTTGATTCAGCCTTGCAGGGTTGGGGTCCAGCGGCGGTGGTTGGAGATTTTTTTATTCTTTTTTTTTGGATTATTATTGTTTTTTGGGGCGCTTTACGGTGTTCGGCCCCTGCACCCAGGAGTTGACATGCAGTTATGTTATTTTCTATGTCTGTCAAGGTCGATATCTGTTATTCTGTGAGATTTTGTTGGTGCTTCAATGCTGCCATGAAAGAAAATAGTTGCATGCAAAATTGTTCGAGGATTACATGTGAAATCACAATATCCGTTATTTTTTTGTTAGAATAAAGCATATGCAGGCTACATTTATCGACCATGTATGGTCAGATGTGTTGATATGGCATTACATGTTCTTTCTCCTCTACACAAACTAGTGTGTGCACGATACAATTTGTGTTGTGCTTGAGGTATGATATGTACAACAAAGATTCTACAAGATTATATTTGGATGTCTGGAAGCATGTCTGGGTAGTTTGCCACGAAAAACCAAAAACTTGTATCGTGGGCACAACAGTCTGTGTAGAGAATAAAGAACATATATTTCCATCGGTGGAAGCATATTTGAATAATTTTCCGCGGAAAACCAGAAATCGTTTAGCTACGGCCATGCAATTGCGTGATATTTTGTGGCTTGTAATATCTTTTGGGCAAGGAAAAAAAAATTACACGTTTACAGCCATGGATGGAGAAGCGCAAAGGTTCATGTTTCTGCCTATCTTCTAGATTGTTCGTTGAATTTGCTTTACTCTATGTACATATTTACCAACTTCCATTCATGTTCATTGTATTTTGTGAGTTCTCACATTCAAACAAACAGAATAGCTGGAGAAAACGAGGGAGTCTTGGCTGCATCGATTGAAGAGGATATAGAAAGGTGCATGCTTGTATTGTTATTTCATATTGCGTTGTTTTGTATTTCATTTATGGTATGTATATGTGTTCACCTAGTTTATTATATGTACATGTTATGTGCCTTCCTACATGATAAGTTATCTTCATTACATGCCTTCCTACATACTAACCTGCTTCATGTCCGTTGTCTTTTCGTTGCATTGGTACATTTAAACAAACAAAATAGTTGGAGATGGTGATGGGCTCTTTAGCGAGTAAATAGACATGTTTCTCTTTCTTTTAGATGTATGTCTTCATACTAACTTGCCTTCATGTCCATTGTATATTCGGCGTTGCTGCCTTGGAAAGAAAAGGTTGCTTGGACAGGGAGATGAATTGTTTTGTGCATCAGTAGAGGGTTCTGTGGTACAATATTCTAAAAGGTATACCAAGTGTGTTGGTAAATTAAATATACAAATCGGGTGGGGGCATATAATATTAGACTTGAAAACGATGGCTTGGCAGCAATGGGCCTTTCTTCCCTCCCTATTTCTACTTTTTCCATTTTCTATTATCCCTTTTGTTTTCTAATTCATCTGCTTAGTGTGCTTTCCGAAAATTCCTTGGTGCGCCTGTTGGCGGACTAATGGTTTCACATCTGTGGTCGCGCTTCTACCTGATTCCATAGTTACCTACTTTCTCTATTGTGAGTGTCGGGCTGGCAGGTTGAAGATTTCTCCCCTGACTTCCAAGGGTCCGTGATATACAGATTGGCCATGGTGCCCCACCCTCACTCCTTATTTACTATCAAACATTTGTCCAGTTAAAAAAATTAGATGCATACAATTTTACGGTTATTTGGTCCTTGCGATGGACAGTATACAATGCATATGCTTCTTTAGTCCTGATGTTCATCTGCACATGCTTGCTTCATAAAAAGTTGGACCAGTGACATGGGCATGAGCAGTCAGTCATCCCAGACATCAACAGACCGACAAGGCGAAAGTTAAAGATGCATACACTCTGCTCTTACTATGTTTACTAAACAAATATCCTCGAGTATATATTCATCTATGGCATGGTGGATATGTTGATGTCATCTGCAATACATGGTTTGCATCTCACAAGAAGTATCAACAAGTACAAGTGAGACGTCGAATGTGTTGCATGTTCCGCAGACTAAGAGGTGTGGTTGCAAAACTATGGCTCCATAATTCATCAAAGATATGCATCTACTTGTACATTTATGCCAGTGAAAGAAGAATACAGAAAAATAAATAATGCACACTACCATTCACTTTAGTTTTCCTGATCAAAAATTGTCACCAGGTCTAGAGTTGTAACATCCAAAGTACTATCGATAAAGGGCTTGAACAGTCGCCGAACTGGACAAGTGTTCGTCGGGGACATAATGGTCGTCTATGGCACCTACTTGGACAAGGGAAACAAAAGTAGATCCATTATGTGTGCTGACATGACAGACAAGGAGGCCATGATGATAGTGACACTGACTGTTCCTCCACAACTTGTCCAGAAACATGCAGAAAAGATATTACCGGGTAATGGGATATCCATTACAAATTTTAATATATTGCCCAAAATAGTGTA
The DNA here is from genome assembly GCA_010110895.2 of Picea sitchensis. Lineage (NCBI taxonomy): Eukaryota > Viridiplantae > Streptophyta > Pinopsida > Pinales > Pinaceae > Picea > Picea sitchensis. The sequence goes on along the minus strand of SNQJ01S0012563.1, from coordinate 1,828 downwards.
TGACCGTGGTGATTGCGATCGAATTGTTTCGCTCAACGAAACAAGCATTGTGGAAAAAATTTGTTGTTTGTTCAGAATATCGTTTCGCCCGGGACTCGACTATCAGTGAGATTGCATAGAGCACTAATATTTACCCAATCGGAACGATTGGCACAGCTGTCACATTGGCGAGAAAACTTAGTTCGCAACACATTCTCCATATAAAGGATGGAGAGTCGGACAGCGACAAGGCAATGGTACCGCTTTTCATATTCAGTTTTGTCCTTTACTTTTGCATGTGCATGTATCTCGGGTATAAGTTACACAAATATTGCATTGTTCCATGTTGCAGCTACAATTGTTCGATATGTATTCAAATTTGTTTTCGTCAATCGAACAACAATTGCATAAAGGGAAGATTCCACTTATGTTGTTCAAAAATATAACAAAGAAAAGGGATGTTAGAGAAAGGATCTTTCGGACAACCCAGGCAACGTTTGTAACAGAGCTGCGAGCAGATATAGTAGAGGATCTAAAGAAACTAGCTAGCTCTACAACTGTTGTGCGTATACATCCACCAAATCATCCTCACTTTGCTTATAGAAATAGCCTTCAATGAATTTATGCGGCCTGTTTAATTTATTTTTATTTTTTTTAAGGGGAGGGGGGGTGCAGTTGTGTATTATATTGTTCAATGTATTAATTCATATGCTCGTGTTCCCAGGTTGAAGGTGTTTTAGTTGCAGCCAATGTGTACTCGACCCCCTTTGAACCTGTATATGCAAAATGCAACTCTCCTGCTTCTACCTCCGCTTTGATAAGTGATGATATGATTGATTGTCTGCGATGTGGTGAAAAATGTCCATATATATATGGACATTTTACAACACAACCATTTTGCGTCAATGGTGTCATTCGAACCGTGGGAAACACAACCATACATTGTACAATTAGGTAGCCTCTGTTACAAAATGTGCTTCCTAACTTGGCAGAGTTGTCGTATGAAACGTATCTACAGAAAAAAGCAAGCAGTGTCTACATGTTGCAGGAGATTCGGATACACATCAAATTCACCTTAAATGAGGAAAATGCAATTTTGCATATCGGTTGAAGAAGGGAAAAAAATATATATATCAAACTTTGGCAGGAAACGAAAATACCTCATGTGTCTCTGTAATATTTCTTGAATATCCAGATGAATGTTCGTTGGAATTGGCTAGTTGGGATTGCACGCGCATAAGATTGTTCGGTCCAAAAAATGGGAAGCATGGCAACAAACCCCATATATCCCATGGCCCCGGTTATTTTCTACTGGGAACATATACCATATGCAAGAGAAAATGAATGCGGCGACGTCTTTTCTTTGTATATCAAATTGTTTGGTGCAAAGGTCGATGGGTCCTACTCTATGGAACCTTTTGGGAACTTGCTTGCGGCCTATTTGAAGTTTGGTTGGTTCTTGGTTGTGTGCTTCGTCTCTCAATTTTTATACCGCGGAACTCCAACTGTTGTTTGGAGGACACGGAACAATATAATTGAATTTTTTAGCCAATTGGCCCGTAGATCTGCCTGAAAAATTCTATGGCACTGTGACACAAATGTAGTATGTGGTTTGTTTTAGCAGATTACGTTGATCGATGAACTTGGTAAAATTATTGTCCTAGAATTATTTGAAATCAACGAATATATATTGTGCAAAGTACAATTGTGCTATCATATCAAGAAGAGGCCCTTAAAATTCAAATTGGTCGTCGTTTTGGCATTTTTGCTTAATCGATGAACTCGGTAAAATTAATGTCCTAGAATAATTTGAAATGAACGAATATATATTGTGCGGAGTGTAATTGTG
>SNQJ01S0012562.1:139433-153393 GCA_010110895.2 Picea sitchensis | reverse complement strand
GGATTGTCTATACATTGCTATGTTGATTAAAGGAGAACATATTAGTAACCGTATCTTGTGCTCCACTTCCCTCTCAAGTAGGAATCCATTTGAATCGTGGAACACTTCTCTATATGCCTATAAAAAATCTTACATGTAACACTTGTGTTCTTTTGTACATCCCTCCATGGATGCTTTTCATCCATTGAATTGACATCTCTTTGGTTCTATCTCAATAAGATAAGTACATACTTCTTGCTTGCATTGATTAATTTCTTTTCTTGATGGGCACTCACTAAAGAGACCTAAGACTTACCTTTATATGCATTGATGATAAAATATTTACCATATTTAATCAAGCGATGTTGGTTTTCCTTCTCATAAAGAAATGAGAGCTTATATACATGTATGGGCTATAAAAAACTAATAAATTTTGCCTTGATAACAAATCTAAGCATACATTTTTAGTGACTTTTAATTCTACATCCTTATTCACCCATCCCAAAGAGAATAGATAAGGGTGATCAAGGATCTCTAAACCAAGGTTACTTGCTATATCCTTTGTAATGAGGTTAACCTTTTAACTAGAATGAAACAATGCATTAACCTTATTCTTATTAATAAGAATCTTGATATGGATCAAATTTGTCATCTCCATCTCCTTGTCTTATGGAGGCCTCTTAGGTTCACCTCCTTTTGCATTGTTTCATAGACTTCTAATTGTTGCAACCAAGGATTTGATTTTAAGTGATTGCCTCATATTCTTCATAGAGCTTTATCTCAACCTTTTCTTCCGCGTTAAAAAGGTATTGGTAAGACTAATAACCGGAGTTCTTTTTTTAGAGATTCATTTTTTCCTTCTCTTTCCTTGGCTCCTCATGATATTTTGTGCTCTCACGTGTTTTGAGTTGCTCTAAAATGGGTTGATATTTATGTTGAGAGCAATCATGATTAAGGAAAAATTCTTGGAAATGTCAACTAGAACTTTCAATGTTATAAATCTTCTTTCACCTTCATCAAAGGGTCCTTGCTAGTACTAATCTTCCATATCGACGATTTGTGACTTCTTCTTAACCTTTCTTCTATCAATCTTGGAATCCATAGGGAAGAACTCTCTAGTAGGCTTAGATTCTACAAGTGAGGTATGCATACATTGCCTTTAGATCGGACAAATTCTCAAATAAAACTGCTTTGATACCATTATGATTTATAAATTGTCTTGGGTATCTTACCAAAACAAGTCTACAACTACAATGACTACAATGAGACTATGCTTTTGTATTTTTTAATGACTTAATAAATAACCAGAATCCATCTTAACTTAGAATTTATCATACACTAAGAAAAATCAAATCCCTCAAAATACAAATCTTATCTCAAGTTTTTATAATCTGTTTTTATAATCTAAATAGGATTTTCACCTCAAGTTTATATAATCTAAATAGGATTTTCACCTCGACGAACATGATCCCTCCCCGAAGTACATCATAGATCCAATGGTATTTACGCCAATATGCTTTAAGTTATTTTGTTTAGGATCTATGCCTTCATTACGTTCACAAATGAATCAAATGTCGGCCACGTAATCCATTGTGCCTCGTGGTGGGCCCGTCCCATAGAGCGCACACGTCGGCGAGACCGTCCTGTAGGTAACGGAGTGAACGAGGGTCACCGGCAGTAATGTGCTAAAGAACTTTTTTAGGGTTTATTCTAATCCTGTGTACCAGTGGAGTCATTTTTAACCATTTAGGGTTTATTCTAATAGGGTTTGTGGGACCACTTGGTTTCTGGGTCCACGGAATTTCGGAGTTTTTGGCTATATATCATAACCATTAATTTTTCTCCAACACCATTCATTCCAACATTCCAGTTCGCCATTTCATGCAAATTTGCAGAAGGAGAGCAGAATTCCTTTCAGATTGCATTATAGAGAGTGTCCAAAGAAGAAGAACGCAGCTGAGGTCTGTTTTATTTCATTTATTCTTTCTTTTTTAAGTAATACGTGACATTTGTGAATTAGCTTTGCAGGAAAAGAATTGCAGTTGCCGGAAGATCTTTCAAAATCTGATAGGATGTCACCCGAAAAGGCTGTTGAGGACGAATTCTGCATTGCTCCGGTGAAAGCCATCCCAGACGTTGGTGTTGCTACCAAAGAGAGGATGTCTGAGTTGGTCCTGCCCTTAGATGTCTTGGTATGTTCCCGCTCTGCTATTTTTGGAGGCTATTCCGGCCTTCAGTTTTGGAGGCTATTCTGACTATTCTGGTCGTTTCTCTGTATTTTGGAACTAATTATCTCTTTGTTTTACAACATAACAGGTACAGGTTGTATTGAAACTCCGTCACGATGAACTGGAACCGCTGTGTCGCGTTTCAACTCTGGTCAGAGAAGCGGTAAGGGCTATGGGCTCATTACAATTCCTAATTCAAGTGTTGGGTCTATTGTGATCAATGTAAATCTGTTGTCCGTTGTTCTTCCTGTAATTTGCGGTTGCAACTGCAGGTTGCAGATGCCAGGAAAATGCATTTTGATTATAGTACTCCGGTCATAAGATCATCCAGACGGGGCTGTGAATCTAAGAGGCCTGCAACACCGAATCCAAAACATGTGTGGAATCCTAAAAGGTCACGTCTTACTTCTGAAGATGTTGCAGAATTAAAAGCACCGATTCTACGCAAAATGAGGTGTCAACATGTGTCAGCGTCACTGAGATCCCAAGTGACAACAACAATGCCATAGCAATATAACTAAGAACCAAGAAAGGTAAACAGTATATAGAGAAGCAAAATAGATTATATACTTAGACGATGCCTATAACACATACATTACATATTTGGGGTTGTGTAGTTTTGAATTTTTTTCCTAGGTGAAATTGTTATTTTCTGTTATTTAAATTGCATTTTTAAATATATAAATGGATTAGATATCTGAAAAATCTTTATGGTAATCAAATTATACAGAATCAATCACTCAAATCTAAAGTTACAACAATTTTTGGCTTAATTTTAAGAAAAATTGATCAAAATGCCCTTAAAAACTCCAAAAAATGAAATATCCCTTGTATATTTTGTTATTACATATACATAGTAGGTTATACTAAAAAATGTTTCTTAATTTAATTAAGAACTAAGTTATATACTTTCTATCCTCTATACACAAAGATATGTGATTATATATATATATATGTGTGTGTGTAGGGAATTATTATTCATGTATAGTTAAGATTGTTTCTATATTTGTTTTATTTTAATGTGTGTAATATTATATTTATATTATGTGTGTAATTTTTTAATTTAAGACTATGTTTATATTTCTTTATTTCTTAAAAGTGTTAGAAATATTTAGGTTTAAGATAGTTAGGTCCATGGTTCATGAATATATTTTGCATTAATATTTTGCATTATGTCCATTTTGGTTTGTGTTCCAACCCAACTCCAATTTTTGAGAACCCTACTACAACATTGTCCATGTCTATATAAATATGAGAGAAATATGTATATGAAAAAGATTTTAATAAATTGAGAACTTCATCATACAAGGGTCATAATGTAAAATTCTTGAGGGAAATTTTTTTGTGCATTTATTGGATAACCAAGTTTGAATGCTTAAAAAATTGTAATTGGGTAACACCAAATTTTTGTGCTAGTTTCAAGACTATATTTAAAGCCATGTATTAGTTTCTTGATTCATCCTAGACTGTGTTAAGAGGTAGTGTTATGATATTTGATATCCCCTTTGTGTTACACCAAGTTATGAATGCCTCTTCTAGGCATCCTCCTTTTGATAGATTCCCAATCACTATTAATTGTTCCACCTCTTTCCATACCTCCATAGACATTTCATCATGAGATGAAATATATTTCTTCTTCTTGGTAACATTAACAACACCATCTTGGCCCTATAAAATTTCTCCTCTAGATAACATACCATGTGGGAGCCTTGTTGTGTGAGCTCAACCACATAAAGATCTTGTTTTTAGTTGGGAATTTTACTTTCCAGTTAATTTTCCACCACCAAATCTATTAGTCTTCTCTTCCTTCCTCAAATAGTATTTTATAGCCTATTCTAGGAACATATGCTCCAATTGGATTCAAAGACCAGATCAATTGATCCTATTCTTCCTTAAGCCTAACATTGTCACCTATTGGGAGATGTGTATCTTTTCCATTCTTCTTCGTACTCTAATTTTCCAATTGTTGGTGCCAAGTAGTGGACCTTGCCTAGTTTGTGACCTCTCTATGATTAAAGTAGTATTTATTGCTTAACTCCTTAATCATTTGAAAGGGAAGTTTGTGCATACATTTTATTACTACCCAGGGGTTGAGACCAATTTCCACTTTATCCCCTTTTTGAATTTTCCAAATCAATTAGTTTCCAACCAAATGGAAAGCATAGGTACTATCCTTCCAAATCCTTGAAGCATTGTTTTGCTATTTAATGGGATTTCTGACCCAAATCCCCAGAGTGTAGCTTTCTCATTCTTTCTCCATGTTTATTGTTATTGAGTCAGAGCTAGATAGGAAGCTTCAGTTCCATAGATCGATCAGGATATTGTTACCAAGCCAGAGAAAAATATGAATCTGGTGTATACAATCATATTAAATCTAGATATGGAGCTTCAAATCCATAGATCAACCAGGATATTGTTATCCAACTGAAGAAGAATTTGAATTTCGTGTGTGTGATCTAGAGCTTCGAATCCATAGATCGACCGAGATAGTGTTAGCCATTTGGAGCATAATCTGAATCTCATGTGTGTAATCATATAAATTAATCTCTTCTCATTCGAACTTCAAATTCAAAACCCTAGCTCATTCTTTTGTTTTTGCACAGTTTTTGTGAGGCAGGTGCATGATGGGCGTAAAATATTCTAGGAAATCGAAAGTTTTGAAACCATAGCTTGTTTCTTAGACACTAATCCTAAGGCTTGTAGACAAAGTTGTCTTAATAGTACCCCACAATTTATCTATGACTCTTTTCTAGATGCAAAATGAGCTGGTGACCCCAATACGAAGTTGAACACTGAATAAAACCAAGTAGTGGAACATCAGACCTCTTTTGGATGCAAGGTAAAATGTTTCTTTGCTTATGTTTTAGCAATTTTTCACATTTAAAATCTGAGGTTATAAACTGAGTTTTCTAAGAACATTAAACAAGGCCATAGTTTTAACTTTCAATCCTTTCACTCAATGATTTATTCATCATTATGTATTACTTATGTGTTCCTTGGGTTAGATAACATGTCTGTAAAGTTACACGTGCATGTTTGGAACGTTCCTTCCTAGCATTCTTATGCATAAATATTGGAATGTTTGTACATGTCGACATCTATTAGTTCCTTAAATGTATCGCACTTATAGATGATGCTCAACTTTTTTGAACTTTTCATGAAATTATGTCCCTTGTCATGGAAGAGATATGGTCCTCGTACCAATTTTAATGTTATTTTCCAGATGAAAATCGTATTGACCAAAAAATCTTCCATTCCACTTCCTTATGTATTAAATATTCAATTCAAGGCATTCTTTTATAGGACAATGTAACTGATTCAATGAACTATTAGCATGGATTTTAGAACCCATATGATCTTCCACCCATTTGTATTGCCTCATAAATAAACAATATTAGTGTTTGTGACATGGTAATTATTGATCATAGTTACAAGGTAGCTTCCATATAAGATTTGATGTTAAGTAGTTGCAATAGAATATCTTGTTTAATGTTCCCATTCTAAAGAATTGAAGTTTGTATAAATTATCTCCATCAACAAAGAAAAAATATTTCCATAAATTCAAAGGAAGTATCATGGCAGTTGACATAAATGTTAGACAATTAACGCTGAAAGAAAATCCCCATGATAAATCATTGGGTGAGTGATACATATATATTAGTTACATCAACAAAGAAAAAGTATTTCCATAAATTCAAAGGAAGTATCATGGCAGTTGACATAAATGTTAGACAATTAAAGATGAAAGAAAATCCCCATGATAAATCATTGGGTGATACATATATATTAGTTATTTTAATGACATTGGAATGCATTTATGTACTTAAAAAACAAGGGTGGAATCAAAGTTTGTGATATTATCCTTGTTGTCTCTCAATTGATCGTAGTTGTTTTTCAGACATTGGACACATTTTTCTTTCCTTATGAAATCCATATGATAAGATAAAATACTTAATCCTTTTATGAAATGAATTAATTTTAAGATCGTTCAAAAGATTTAGTTTTTCAAATTGTAGTTCAGGAGGAAACCTCATTCAACTTTACTGACGTAACTATAAGGCCACAAATTATTTTAAATCTTCTAAGGACATCATTTGACATCATTTCATGGAATCAACTATGGGAATTTGAATGTTATTGCTCATTTGTTGCCAATGGGTTTCTCTTTCTGATAGATAGGTTATCTGTACATTTGTGGACTATGTGTTTTAGTCACTTTGCATTGTTCACATGGAAAAAGTTCAAGAGGTTAAATAAGTTATTTTTATAGTAGTTCCAAAATCAATTGTTTTCACATTTTCAAAGGCTTGCATGTAGCCGTACATAGTCTCCCAACAATCAAGGGTGGGGCTTATGGAAAAATTTCATTTGAAGCCATAATCCTCTTAAAAAACACATTTGAATGGTCATGTATACTATGAATACAAATCATTTGACACTCGGGACATATCATATAGGCTCATGACTCCATGGTCTATCTATGGCCTATTCATGCCTTGTGTTGGAACCTTTCTATGATAGCAATTATAATGAACCCATTTATTTAAATGTGATATTTTAAATTTGTAAGATGGGTTTCGAGTCGTTTGGATATTTATTTGTATGTTTCTTCAAAAAAAAAAATTATAGCTTTGTTGGTGAATCCTATAAAGAGATCTCCTTGATGAAATAGAAATGAAGTTACATCGAAATTTCAATCAATGAAATTGGTTGTAGGATTCCCATGATCTCCTAAAACTACCAAAAGACTGTGATCAAGAATCCACCACAAACGAACACTTTCATCCCAAATTCCACTATATAGCAGCTCTTCATTGACATTTAAAGCAGATACTAATGAGTTATGGTCTTCTATTGTAGAAACAAGGTTGTTTTTTCCCTACTAGGTTCATGTTGTAAACCATTGTACATTTGTTTTAGACTGTTCTGAATATGTAAGGTTCTGGCTCTAGTATTTATTTTGTTAGAAGGATTATTATCAGAAAGTTCCATGGTATTCTCATCATTTATCATAAGGAGCCGCTTGGCCAATAAATTATCCACATTGACAATACTCTTTAAGGCTTGATTATGCACATTGTTTGTTAATATTATGATAGCTGTGGGAGGTATTGACCTACATGTGTAATTGATGACTAGATTATAATGTTCTAGAAGTTAAAGAAACCCTAAACAAATGTGTAGAAATCCTAGAAGTCATGTCGACTCAATAAAATAATTAATATTTAAGTATTATACTCTAAAAGAATAAGTCATAATGGACAGGTGACAAAGAGAACTATAAATAGAGGGTCCTTGAGCTCATTTGGTTATTCACTCACTCAAAGCTCACACAATTCAAGTGGTGCACAAGTTTGGAGAAGGAGTGCAACTGGGTTTTTCGTCTTGGTTTATGGTTTGTGGACTCTTTGTTTTGTGCTCTATTCTTGTAGAAAGAGAGATACATTATCTCTTGGTTATCTGTTGGGTTTGGTACTACTTCCAAAATTATTATATCTGGTAAGGTTACAATGTTCGGGGGTGGATGCCTGCCTATGGATGGGTGACAATATTGAGATATTGTCCATGGAAAAATGATCACATCAAATATTTTAACATGTTATGGGCCCACACTATATCTAGATAGTCTAACCACTAGAATCTAGATTGGGAATTTATTTGACAAGCTTTTTGTAGCACTAAATTGTAGTTGCAGTTGCAATCAAATTTTTGTAGCAGCAACAAAAACCCTAACCCTTGTGTTCAGATACTTTTGGTGAAGTGTTTGACCTAAGTCCTTCACATCCTAATGTGTCCTAGACTATTGCACCTCTTGGTACCCTCAAATAGGAAAAATGTTAGGTTTGAATTTTTGGTCAAAGTCAAAGTCAAAGTTTGACTAGTCAAAGACAAAGGTTGATTGGTCAAAGTCAAAGCCAAAGATTGACTTCTGGTCAAATTGATTTTTTGGTCAAAGTTGAAATTTTAGAGTTTCTAGCTTGTTCTAATCATTGAATCTTCAGATTCAGTTTATAATCTCGTATTGTCAAGATGATATCTAGTTTCATATTGGAAGACAAGTTGGATGATGCTATAAGATTTCATAGGTATGCACTTGTATATGCTATCCAAGTTATATCATCTAGAAAAACATGAGTGTGTTTGCAGAGAAAGTACTAGAGACCTTGTCCAAGCGGTAATATTGGATTCAGTGAATTCAAGGAACAAGTGCACCCTCCATAACAGTTGAGGCTTCAGGTTCTAGGTTTGATTAAATTATTAAGCTTCCAATTTACATATATCAAGGGTGATAGTTGCTACATTACAAATTGTGAAAGTAGTATTTGAAAGGTTCTATTATTGCTAGATGAAATGAATACTTGATTTCATATGAATACCATTGATATATATGCTTATTGTACTTGTTTGCAAGATGAACTAACATCTCCTCTAGAGAGATATTTCTTGTTTTCTCCCGGGCATGTCATACTATGATGATCACCATGAAATTGTTATTCATTCTTGTTACCATAGATATGTTATAAAAATGTTATTATACTGGAAATATTTTTTATTGTTCTTGTCTCGAGAAGGTTGTCTTACAAGGTTCCATGAAGGCTACCATGGAGATATATTTGTTTATTATGAATAGATTACTATGAAAGAATGATTGATCACAACATTGGAAGAGTGTTGAAGAATGTTTTCTGCTATTTTCCTTGTTATTGTTCTTGTTCTAGGCAGGTCACAGTTGATAGCTCTAGGAGGGAGCTATAGTGACAGTTGCAAGCATGGAGCATATGACTTCATCATTGATGACGCAGATGGTCTCACCAAGTATCAATTATGAAGGAAGTGTGGAAAGCAAAAGGAGTTTTTGGACATCCTTCACTCAGATGCATGTGAACCCTCTCACTAAACAGGTATGTACAATATGTTTCATTGATTGATGATTTCTCACATAAAACTTGCATTTATTTATTGGAAGCAAAAGGGAAAATTATTTAGTAAGTTCGAGAAATTCAAGCACTTGTGGAATTCTTACATGAAAATAAGTTAAATATATTGAGGTCCAATAATGAAGGAAAGTACATCTCGAATGATATCAAGACATTCTGTAGAGAGGAAAGTATTAGGAGGGATATCATCACTTCCTACAATCCTCAATAGAATGGTGTGGAAGAAAGAATAAACTATTCAATTATGGAAGCAGTAAAATCCATGATCCATGATCAAGACTTTCCAATGCATCTATGGGCTGAATCAACCAGAAAAGTGATGAGGTTCATGATAAATATCTTATAGATCCTAGGATTGCAGATGCAGAGAGAGGTAAGAATGTTGTATCAGACATGGTAGAACCACATAGATTTGAAGATCCAAACCAAGATAAGACTAGGAAGGGAAGACCAACTTGGGCTCTTGAGATCATTCAAGATGCATAGAAGTATGGTGTTCCAGATAGAACTTTTAGAGAATGCAAGAAGTCAAAACCATATTCCAATTACAAAATCCTCCACCTTTGAAGAAGTAGTCAAGCAGAAAGAATAGAAGGAAGCTATGATGGAAGAATATCAATCCATCATGAAAAATCATGTATCGAAAATTGTGTCTATATGAGTTTACAAGATAAAGCATGCATTGAATGAAAGTATCGATAAATACAAGGAAATATTTGTGGCTAGAGGGATCTCCCAACAGGAGGGAGAAGACTATGGTGAGATGGTTTCTCCAGTCACTAGATACACCTCTACCAGAGCCATCATATCTCTATCAACATCCATGGGTTGGATTTTACATCAGATGAATGTAAAGATTGTCTTTCTCAATGGAGTAATTGAGGAAGAGGTATATATACAACAACCTCAAGGTTTTGAGGTACACCAGAGAGAAACCCATGTATTCAAATTAATGAATACCTTGTATGGACTCAAGAAAGATCCAATAGCTTGGTGCGGAGCCTATCATTATTCAGTGTAAGAGGGAGTTAACCTCTCAATTAGATATGAAGGATCTTGGTCTCATGAAATATTATTTGGGACTGGAAGTATAACAGAAGCATGGTGAAATCTTCATGTGGCAACATAAGTATGTCGTAAAGATTCTTTAGAAGTTTGGGATGATGGATTGAAAAACCATGGAAACTCCCATGATAATATATTTGAGGAAGTTAAGATACTCTGATTCTCATCCAGTAGACTCATCCTTGCACTTACAATTGATTTTCTCCTTGATGTATTTGGTGAATACTAGGTCAAACATTTTTAAATTTGTTGTGAACATGTTGATCCGGTTCTAGGTGGAACCCACACATGAGCATTGGATAAATACAAAGCATAGCTTGAGATATATTTGTGGGATGATAACTTATAGTTTGATATATGCCTCAAACAATGATGTACAAATGCATGGATTTACTGATTAAGATTGGGTAGGGAGTGCAAATGACAAAAAAAGTACTTTTGGTATGTGTTTCAGTATGGGATATGCTATGATATCATGGGCTAGAATGAAATAGAGGTCTGATGCACTCAATACTATAGAAGAAAATTATATTTCAGTGTATGATGCTTGTACAGAAGTAGTGTGGCTCCGTAAGCTAGTTTTTGGAGTGTTTGATCAGGTGATGGATTCGACCGTGATATATTGTCATAACCAGAGCTATGTGAAGCTCTCAGAGAACCTGGTGTTCCATGATAGGTCCAAGCACATTGAGATAAAGTACTATAGTCTAGAGGGGAGAAGTGGTTCTCCAATATATCTCCATTGATGAGCAAACTGCATATATTTTGACAAAACCTTTGTCCAATATAAATTTTCCGCACTTGAGGGAAAAGTTGGGGATCATGGAGATTTCTCCCTTAGTTGAAAGGGAGGAGATGAATCCCTCGATTGGGAAGGAGCACTGATATGTGTCATCATGGGTTGTCAATGAGTTGTAGATCTGTATCATGCTAGTACAACTTAGAGATGATCATACAACTTAGATATTATGCTTGCATCATCCTATATATGATCATGCTAGTATAACTCAAATATGATACAAATGGTTGGAATTGTTGATACAATGGCCTGAGGAGCATCGTGCTTGTACAACTTATAGATGGACATACAACTTAGAGATGATGACTGCACCGGGATAGTTATATGAATTCTAGTACAACTTAGAGCCGATGCTAGCAAGACTCATAATGCTAGATATGGACATGTGAGTACAAATTAGATATGACATACAACTTAGAGATGATGTATTTACATCATGCTAGATATTTCATGCTAGTATGGATTAGAGTGCTTCAATTCCTATATTCATCTAGATCTTGTGTCTTGTTGATAAGTCACCATTGTGTCATGATATATGTTCAATGGAATTTTAATCTTGAATCGACCATTTTCTATTTTGTATACTTTTCGAGTAGGCCATCCTTGTGTTAGTTGTACTTGGTGATACTCTCTCTTCACCTCATCTCTTAGTGTATGTTTTATGTTGATTGATGGGGGATACATTAAATCCTTCCTTCTATGGATATCTTCCTATTAAATTCATAACATTATCTGGGAGAGGGATCTAAAAACCAACTAGTACCTTGGAGCTTACAGTCCTTAGTGGAAGGCCTCCTCTTGATTAAAAATGGTTTTTCATCATTGACTCTTGATCAATTGATTCTACGAGTGTCTAACATCATATCCTCTATTCACACTCACTGCATTGTACTAGGTACCTTGTGGTCCATCGTCCTCATCGATGGGTCCCATTGCATCTATTGATGATATGCATCAATGACCTATAATCATATAGTTTCTACCATGCTTGATATCAACTCATCTACTTGCATGTTGTAGATTCATACCATCCAGGTTTGGGATGAATACCTTGGGTTTGGGGCCACATCATTCCTTTTCAGCATCCCCTCCCAAGTTGCGATGGGGTATATCACTTATTTATGGGTACTTTAAAGACTTTAGGGGCACTTTCCTCAGTGCTCATTGTCTTTATAATATATATATATATTGTGACATAGATCCACATTTTATTTGCTTGTGGATATGATCTATATGATGACATGGATCCACTTCGTACTTTTTCATGGCCATGGTATTTCATTTCACTTCATGGATCTACACTATATCATGTTGGCATCTATATTTTTCTTTTGTTACGAGCATGAGTATTCCTACCTCAGGGATGATCTATATATGTCTACTTGATGTTTGATTATAGGTACTCACTGGTTCTTGTTTATTTTTTTACTATGCTAGGCTCAAGCATGAATTTCATTCCAATTTTATCATTTTACTTGAACCATAAACAATTGAAGTTACACCATAAAAAATTTGTTGCAGTAACCAAGATCACAAGAAAAAATACCATGCACAAGTACACAAGAAGTATCCTGGGAAACCCTTCTCAACAAGGGAATAAAACCCAACAAATCCTTTACTATATTCTTTAAGACAAATACATCCCACACCATAAACCTAGCACACAAAAGGGTGCTCACAAAACCTATAAGGCTAGAACCCAAGAGAGGTGTGCACTTCAACCCTAGAACTTGTACTTGCTGAAATTTCCAAAATCACGCATGTGTTATGTTTCCTCAATGGGGAAATCATCTTTATTTATATTAGTCTGGACACATAATATAATTAATATATTTATAACTCATAATATAATTAATAATTACAATATTAATTATCTTTTACATTAATTAACTTTCACTTTATGGTGGGGCCGACCTCTACCCTTTTTTGGGTATGTGTTATATTCTTTGCATGTGTGTGTGTGGTCGCATCAGATATGACAACTGCATCTGACGATCCCTCGGTGGAATTTTCTTTTGGGCAGGTTTTACTATTTTTAGCGGTTTACTAAAAATAATCCTGGTTTTAGGGATTAGGGTTTTGGTATCTACAGAATACCTAAAAACATTGTAAATATTGTATAGTGAATGCTGAAATTCGATATAATGAATATAAGAAGGGTTTTCCCGGTTGAGGGTTTCCGATATAAAATCTTTGTGTACTCTGTGTATGAGCCATTGATTAAATTCTGTTTTGCTTAAGAATCTATATGCATTGCTTTACTTCACAGGTTTAAAACTTACATGTGGTATCAGATCTCATTTTTGGCTTCAGAGGGACGCCTTTGTTGTTGAGGGTTTGCCTCGGTCTTGATAGATCAAGGTTATCTTGGGTATGTGATAAACCTGGGTTTAGTGGGAGATTTTGTAGTGGATATTCGAGTATAGAAAGAGGAATGGTGAGCTCATGTAGAATCGAGATAGAGAAGTTCAACAGTAAAAACTTTGAGCTATGGAAGCTCAATATGGAGGACCTTCTTGTAGACAAAGAACAATGGATCGTTGTGGATCCTGGTACACAACCTACGGGTACACCGTCTACTAGCACACAGGCTACTGGTACACAACCTACTAGTACACAAACTACTAGTACACCAACTATTGGTATGTCAAAGGAGGATTGGAGAAGTTGGACAGAAAAGAAAGGAGTACTATTCGACTCTGCTTGGCAGATTCAGTTTTGTTGAATGTCTCGGGAGAATCTACAGCCAAGGAAATATGAGATAAGTTGGGGAATTTGTATCAATCAAAGTCCCTGGTAAACAAGTTATTTCTTCGAAAGAAGTTGTATCATCTTAGGATGGAAGATGGAGATTTTGTGACAGAACATCTAAATGCCTTTAATACTCTGGTAAGTCAACTTGTCTCTGTTAATATTACGATTGCAGAAGAAGATAAGTGTATTACTTTGTT
>SNQJ01S0012562.1:120378-139383 GCA_010110895.2 Picea sitchensis | reverse complement strand
CTTATGTTCTTTTCCAGACTCCTGGGATAATCTGGTTGTATCAATTGGTAGTACCACTCAATCTACATTGAAGTATGAGGATGTAGTTTCATCCTTGTTATCTGAAGAGATGAGGTAGAAAAGCATGGATAATCATAGCACAGATGCTTTATTTGTAAGAGTTCGTACCCAAGATAGGAATCCTAATAAACCTTTGGGGGGGAGATCTAAATCTACAGGTAGATCTAAGTCTCCAGGAAAATCTTTGAGGAAATGTTGGAAGTGTGGTAAACCATGGCATTATAAGAAATATTGCAAGTCGAAGAAGGTTGATAAACCAAAGGGATCTGATAGTAACTCTTCCACAGAGGCGAAAACCTCCACTGAAGAAGAAGGTGATGTTTAACTGGCATCTACAAGTACACATGTAGACCATGATGTATGGTTGATCGACTCAGGTGTGTCATACCATATGACTCCTCACAGAGAGTGGTTCTATGAATATGAAAAATGCGATGGTGGTGATGTATTCCTAGGAGATGACTTGACAACAAAAATCTTGGGACGTGGAAGGGTTAAGTTGCTGCTAAAAGATGGAAGGATCAGAACTCTCCCTAGGGTTCTGCACATTCCAAAACTAGTCAGGAGCCTAATATATGTAAGCAAGATGGATGATACAGTAGTGGATACTGTATTTGGAAAGAAAAATTGCAAGATGGTACGAGGAGCAATGGTGTTGATGAGGGGAGTTTGGTGTGGAACTCTGTACAAGTTGCTGGGAAGCACTTATACTAATGGGTGTAACAATTTTGTTGTCCCTGAGCAGAGAAATAACGAAGACAAGACCAATATTGTCCTTGAAAACAAGACCATGCCGTGGCATCAAAGACTGGGACATATTGGAGAAAAGGGCCTTCAAACACTACACGATAAAGGTATGGTTGAAGCTATGTCTAATTGCACTCTGGATTTGGATTTCTGTGAACATTGCATATATGGTAAACATAATCGAGTAAGATTCCCATCTGGTGCTACAAGAGCAAAGGGGATCTTAGAGTTGATACACAGTGATGGGTTTGGACCTGTTCTTATTCCATTCCTAGGTAAATCTGTGTATTATGTTTCATTCATAGATGATTTTTCAAGGAACACATGGATTTATTTTCTTAGAAAGAAATCTGAGATATTTGATAAATTTAAAGAGTTTAAGGATTTGTTAGAAAATCAAACAGAGAAGAAAATAAAGGTATTGAGAACAGATAATGGTGGAGAATTCTGCAAAAACGAATTCGAAGAATTCTGTAAGAAGTGTGGTATAGCAAGGCAGAAGACTATTCCATACACTCCTCAGTAGAATAGAGTTGCAGAAAGGATGAACATGACACTGATGGAAAAAGCAAGGAGCATGCTCAGCGGTGTCATCTTAGGACAAGAATTTTGGGCAAATGCAGTGGGTACAACATGTTACCTGGTCAATCGATCGCCTTCATCAGTGTTGGATGATAAAAATCCACACGAGGTATGGTATGGAAAGAAACCCTCCAACATCTTAGAGTGTTTGGTTATGATGCTTATGTATATTTTCCAAAGGAGAATAGGAGTAAGGTGGATAAAAAGGATGAAAAGTGTATCTTTATTGGTTATAAAGATGGTGTGAAAGGTCATAATCTTTAGAACCCAGAAACCAAGAAGACTGTTTACAGTCGAGATGTTTTTCCAGAGAGGTAAATATGTGTCCAAATAGGAATTCCTACAAATGCAAGATGAACCTGAGAAAATAGAGCTTGAGTTGGATGATGCAAAATCTGAATCATCTGAAGAAGAGGAAGCAAAAGAAGAATAAGAAGAAGAACCTCATACCCCAGTATTGAGGAGATCAATGAGAGATAAAAGGCAACCAGAAAGGTATAGTCCACCTGATTTCCATTCCAATTTTTCTTTATCTATTATTGATGATGATCACAGAACTCTTAGGGAAGCAGTGAATTCAGAGGATAGTAAACTCTGGAAGAAGGCCATGGTTGAAGGAATGGATGCCTTGGATAAGAATGAGGCATGGGATATAGTTCAGTTTCCAGCTGGAATAAAATATGTTGGTAGAAAATTGTTGTCTAAGAAGAAGTTTAATGCACAAGGTAAAGTGGAGAAATACAAATCTCGGTTAGTAGCAAAAGGTTATTCCCAGGTAGAGGGAATTGACTTTGGTGAGATTTTTTCTCCTATTTCTAAGTTAACTTCTATTAGATTTCTTTTATCTATTGCTGCTGCTTTTGATATTGAAGTGGAACAAATGGATGTGAAGACAACATTCCTACATGGGGATCTGGAAGAATAAATCTACATCAAGTAGCCAAAAGGCTTTGTGGTGAAGGGAAAGAAAGAGTTGGTCTGTAAGATAAAGAAGTCACTATATGGTCTGAAGCAATCACCTAGGATGTGGTACCAAAAGTTTTACACATACATCCTTGGATTGGGATTTGTAAGAAGCAGGGATGATCACTGTGTATATTCCAAGAAGGTTGTTAATCACTTCATTTATGTAGTGTTTTATGTGGATGACATGTTGTTGGTAGGAAATAACATGGATGTTAACAAGGAACTGAAATCGCAAATATCCTCCAAATTTGACATGAAGGATCTCGGTGCTGCTAACTTCATTATGGGAATGGAGATTAAAAGAGATCGTGCAAACAGGAAACTCTGGTTGAATTAGAAAAAATATATTGAGAAAATATTATAGAGGTTTAATATGCATGGAAGTAAACTGGTCAAGGTTCCTATTCCTATAGGTTTAAAGTTATCTGCAGATCAGTGTCCCAAGACACAGGAAGAAGAAGAGGACATGTCCCATGTTCTGTATGCCAGTGCAGTTGGTAGTTTGATGTATGCAATGGTCTATACTAGACCAAACATTGCACATGCAGTGGGAGTTTTGAGCAGGTATATGTCAAAACTAGGGAAGGAGCATTGGAGAGCAGTAAAGAGGGTCTTCAGGTATCTGCGTGGCACTACCAGGTATGGATTGTGCTACCAAGGAAGACCATGATTGGACAAAGTGGTGGACATACACGACTTTGTTGATGCAGACTGGGCTGGAGATCTGGATCGCAGAATATCTACAAGTGGGTATGTGTTTAACTATTTGGAGGAGCAATTAGTTGGATGAGAAAAAGACAGGCTGTAGTGGCACTCTCAACTACAGAAGTTGAATACATGGAAACCACTCATGCAAGCAAGGAAGAAGTATGGTTACAAATATTGTGTTCAGGTATTGGGTTGGTACAACAAGCAATGAGATTAGATTGTGACAGTCAGAATGCAATATTCCTGGCAAAGAACCCAACTTATCATTCGAAGACAAAGCATATTGATGTTCAATATCACTTTGTGAGAGACATGGTTGAGGAAAATAAGGTGTTGCTGGAAAAGGTTGACACTTTGAAGAATGTTGCAGATTCATTGACAAAGTCTATGAGCACAGAAAAGTTCTCTTGGTGTAGAGTAAAAATGGGCATTGTTGCCCTGGATTGTTGACTATATAATCCCCTGGACCCCTAGATGCAAAGAAAACAACAAGTGGGAGAATGTCGGGTATGTGTTATATTCTTTGCATGTGTGTGTGGGTGCTTCAGATATGACAACTGCGTCTAATGATTCCTTGGTGGAATTTTTGTTTGGGCAGTTTTTGCTATTTTTAGCGGTTTACTAAAAATAATCTCGGTTTTAGGGATTAGGGTTTTGGTATCTACAGAATACCTAAAAAAATTGTATATATTGTATAGTGAATGGTGAAATTTGATATAATGAATATAAGAAAGGTTTTCTCGGTTGAGGGTTTCCGGTATAAAATCTCTGTGTACTCTGTGTATGAGCCATTGATTAAATTGTGTTTTGCTTAAGAATCTATATGCATTTTTTTACTTCACAGGTTTAAAACTTACACCCTTTACATCACAATTAGGGTTACAGGTAAGTCTGACTCTTAGACAATATACCAAGGGATCTCACACACCCACTAGTACCCAACCACTAGGGGCGCGTCCACATGTTGTCACCCAAAGGAACGTTCAAGTCAATAGATCGCTATCTCACTACGTCTCACAGGAGAATCATCAAGATACACACTCACTAGTGCTCAGCCACTAGGATCACATCCACCTATGCTCAGCCATAGGAGCATCACAATCAACATATATCTATCTCGTTGATTCTCATAGGAGAATCATTTGGAGTATCACATCATCTCAACTCTTTCCACATAGGAGAATAGAAACCCCATCACATGGGATCCTTCACCCCTCACAGTGGTACACATCGTTTCATCTCTATCTTAGAGAGAACGACACACCCATATCATGGGAATATTCCCTTCATAGGGATACACATCGTTCCATCTCTTTCTCAGAGAGGAAAAACACACCCACATCATGGGAACACCCAACTCATGGGCTTCCTCGCCCCACAAAATGGCACACAACATTCCATCTCTGTCTCAGAGAGGAACAACACACCCATCTCATGGGAACACCCAACTCATGGGCTCTCTCACAGGCCGACTCACTCAGTCTGTGTCCTGGAGGATGTCTTACGCAACTGTAATCATCAACACTCCCTCTTAGCTAAAGAGGCATTCTCCACTAGGTCAAGTCTCTCACGAAAGTACTCAAACTTTGTCTTGTTAAGCGGTTTGGTGAATATATATGCAATCTTCTCATGGGTAGCAAGGTACTCCATGTGTACTTCTTTCCTCTGCACCATGTCTTTGATATAGTGATATTTTATCTCAATGTGTTTCGATATATCGTGAAACACAGGGTTCTCAAAGAGCTTCACGCAACTTTGGTTATCACAATGAATAGTGTTAGGATCCATCTCATGATCAAATAAATCTATTAGAAGCTTGTGAAGCCACATTGCTTCGCAGACTGCCACAATCAATGATATATACTCTACCTCTGTAGTACTCAAGGCCATTGAGCTCTATTTCCTATTGCACCAAGAAACCATGGCATACCCTAAGGTAAAGCAACAACCAGAGGTGCTCTTCTGGTCGACTACGCTCCCTCCCCAATCTGCATCGACATATCCCTGCAAACTCAAGTCTACACTGGAGGCATTTCTTAGGCCATATCCAAATATGCCTCATAGGTATCTCAATACATGTTTCACTTCTATCCAGGGAGTCTGTCTCGATTAACTCATGAAATGGATAAGCACATCCACTGCATCGCATATATTAGGTCTGGTGTTAACAAAATACATCAGTTATCCAATCAACTATCGGTACAAGTGTGGATCAATATCGCATGAATCAACATCATTCATTTTCTTCAAATCCATCACCATTGTTGTAGGAATGGATTTTCATTATGTCACACTGAACTTCTTCAATATATCCACCGTATATTTTCCTTGACTTAGGAAAATCTCATTAGTCCTCTACCATACTTCTAGTCCCAAGAAGTAATGCATCATACCTAGATCCTTTATCTCAAATTTAGCAGTCAATGCTTGTTTGCATTCAACAATGAGTCTCTCTTAACCGATGAAGAATTGGTCATCCACATATAGGACCAAGATTAAGCACTCATTTCCAACAATGTGATAATATAGGTTTGGATAATCAACACTCTTTCTGAAGCCCAAACTCATCAATAATCCATCCATTTTTTCATACCAAGCATGAGGTGCTTGCTTTAGTCTATACATGGATTTTTTCAACTTGCACAGATGATATTTCTCGTTGTGTATCACAAATCCTTCTTACTGCTCGATATACAATTGTTCCTCAATATAACCATTGAGAAAGCTTGTCTTTACATCCATCTGATGTAGTTTCCAACCCATGGGTGCAACTAGTGCAATGATAGAATGGATGGAAGTGTATCGAGCTACTCGAGAAAATGTCTCATCATAGTCAAATACCTCTACTTGTGAGAACCCTTTGGCTACACATATCTCCTTTCATTTCTCGATACTTCCATCAACTACATGCTTGATTTTTTAAATCCACTTGGAATTGACGACAAACTTCCCTTCTGGTCTCGGAACAATATGACATACATCATTTTTCAAGATAGACTGATATTATTTCGTCATGGCATCTTTCCATACATGTTCACCTGTAGCTTCTCCATGAAAAGAAGGCTCAAATTCAATGATGTGGCAAATGGATGAAAGGTAGTTCAAAAATATCATTGGTCTCTTGCTCTCTCAGGATGTCCCTTGAGGGGTTGCATGTCCCTCTGCCTCCTGTAGAGTCTGCCGAGCCCAAGCAAGCCTTTTATGCCCCACTGCAATATCTCTGGGCATATCAATTAGAGAAACTGGATCAACTGGAATAATGTTTGTCTCCCTCTGAACTATTGAAGGGTGAGAAGGTATTGTCTCACTATCAATCTCCATCTGATATTCTATGGATCTTTGGAAGGCTATCTCTTCTTCAAAAGTAACATCTTTGCTTATCTCAATTTATCTATGACCAGGAATGTAGATCATATATTCCTTCAAATATTCAATGTATCCCATAAATGTACCCTTTCTCCCTAAAGGGTCTATCTTGGATCTCTTCTCTTTGGGTACATGAAAATATATTGGGCACCCAAATATCCTAAAGTGTCCAACCTCAGGCTTCACTCCGGTGAAGGATTCTTCTAGAGTTATGTTCTTCAAGATCTGATGAGGACTCCTATTATGAACATATATTGTTTTCATACATTCTTCTACCCATAGAGTCATAGGTAGACTCTAATCATGTATCATTTCTTTGGTTTCCTCGATGATAGTTCTGTTCTTCCTCTCTGCAACCCCATTTTGCTGAGGGTTGTAAGGAACTATGTACTCCCTATTGATCCCTGCTTCAATACAAGAATTGTTGAAATCCTTGGAGGTGTATTCTCCTCCATTATCTAATCTTATTACCTTGATCTTTCTTCCTATCAGGTTCTCGACCTGAGCTTTGAATTCTTGAAATTTTGCAAGGACTCCATCCTTGTTCTTCAGGAAGTAGATCCAAGTTTTTTGAGAGTGACCATCCATGAAGAGTACATAGTAAAATTATCCATTCAGGTAGGAAACAATCATTTGACCACACACATATGAGTGTATCAAGTTCAAGATTTCCTTGGATCTATTGTCACTACTCAAGAAGGACCCTTTAACATTATTTCCAAGAGGAGAACCTTTGCAAACACCTTTATGCTAAATTTGTATCTTTGGAAGACTCGTTACCATTTTCCCTAGATATGGGAGAGCTCTATAATGAATGTGAGCAAGTATCCTATGCCATAGCTCACTCAAGATGACAGTTTCATGTAATAGGGCCTAGACTGGTTGAATGGTCAATCTGTATAAGTTTCTTTCTCGAACACCAATTACTTTGGAAGAGTTTATATGTGAGTCTTTGTGCCATGCAAGAACTCTTCCTTCTGAAAATGTAACCTTGTATCCTTTGTATTCTAAAGCATAAATGGAGACAAGGTTCCTCTTCATCCAAGGTACATATAGTACTTCACTTAGATGAAGCTACATGTCAGAATCTAGTTGGAAGGTAGAAGTTCCAACCCCTTTCACATTATATCTGGCATCGTCTCCAAGGAAAACATGTATATTTGTCTCTTTCTCAAAAAGATTAGTCAAGTTATCTCTAAAACTGGTCATGTTCGTAGTGGCACCATTATCAATTAACCAAGTATCATCATTGGTAGGGACCATACCTGTGAGTGCTGAAATGTTTCTTTCTTCATCTCTTTGAAGTCTTGGCTTCCGGGAACTGAGTTTTCTTAATCCATCAAGCTTGTCTTCCATCATGGTTGTGTTCATGATATTTTTAGATTCTTCACAAACCCTTGTCAATTTGGCTAGAAAACTTAACGGTTAGGATAGAGATTTGGCAGAAATTTCAAAATTAGGGTTTCTGCAACTCATTGAAGGAGCTCTTCAACTCACCAGTGTTCTTCTATATTTCAAGGCTTATTTTTGGTATTCATAATCTCTATCTCACTACGTCTCACAGGAGAATCATTAGCATACACACTCACTAGTTTAGCCACTAAGATCACGTCCACCTGTGCTCTGTTGAAATAATGTAACTACAAAGAGTATTCTTATTATTATTGATATTGTATTCATAGGATCAATCCCCATTGTGGATTGATCATGTTGGATATTGTAATAGGATCAAATCCCCTTTTGCGGATTGGTCAAAAGACAATTGTAATAGGAAAAATAAGAAGTCAGCCCCAACAGTTAATTAAGAGACCCAGAAATATAATAAAGGTGGGTTTACCCACCCAAATTGAGAAGTTGGCCCTGCCAATGAAGAGACACTTCACACGTGCCAAAACTTGTATAAATAAAGGAGGCTAATGCCTCATTTGATCACAACTTACTTGCTCAGTTTGAGAGACAAGTTCTGATCTATTACCGACAAAGGAGAGAGAGAGTGGCACATATCTTGGAGAGGAATTTATGTTTTAGCATAGAGATTTCTTGGCATTGTATTGGCTATTTATATTAAGGAAGTTTTGCTGGGTTTTCTTCCCCTAGAGGGTTTCCCAGGATAAATATTGTGTCTCTTGTGAATGTGTATTTCTCAGTGATCTTGTTCTTATGTTGCTATTATCTATTGAAATGAAAAGAACTATAATAATGGCATAAAAATTAACATGGTATCAGAGCCAAGCTGAAGGAATCATATTTCACAAGAGGAAAAACGTCACTGTTGCAGTACCTGCAAATTAGGATTTTTCAAAAGTGAATCTTCTCAGCCCTAAAACTATCTAGAAAGTTTCACCCTCCCCTAAGGATCAATTTGGCATCATCAACGCACCTTTTCAGTGGCTGGATCTCCCGGAAAGTGAAACCCTAGTTTCACAAAGTACCAAAAAACCAGAGTACCAGAAGTACCTGAAATACCAGAGTACCAGAAGTACCAGAAAACCAGAAGCACCAGTCCAAAAATCTGCAGATCAAGTTTGAGGGGGTAAAAGTTGGATTTTCAGAAATCTGACTGCACCAGCTAACTCACCTCAGCTCAACGCATCTATCCACTGGATCAGAATTTCAAAATTTGAAGTTTTAAAATTTAGGGTTTTCTCATAAAACCCTAAAGTTGCAGTTGCAGTTGCAGTCTTAGAACCAGTTGCATTTGCAGTACTAGTTGCAGTAGCAGTCGTACTACCAGTGGGAGTCACCCTTGAATTTTTCTTAAGAGTTGGTAATGATTACCACTACGACCAGATGGAGCCACCACCTGCAAATGTCATCAGAGGTATGTACTCACATATGTTTAATGGTTAAACCCTAAAGAGTATTTGCAGGAGAAGGGATTTCTTGCCATACATCCAACACATTTAGAGGAATGATGCAACCCAGGTGTGATTATTCTGATATACATCTATTTGTCATGACATTATCTTAATCAGTGTTGCATGTTGAAGCTATGATCAAATTATTAGAAGTATTGAAAGTTGATCATGGAGCTTATCCTCTAACCTAACCTTTTGTCAAGATAGCGTATTGTCTCAGTACAAAAGATAGGTTGAAGAAAGCACTCGTCACTTGAGTGAAGGAGACCTGGAAGAAAAGAAAGCACTCATTCTTGAGGGCAAGGCTCCACATTTGATTAATCAAGATTCAAAGGTACACATGACAAGTTGATGACTATAGTTGAGACTCGTCACTTTGAGTGAAGGAGACCTGAAGAAAAGAAAGCACCTATTCTTCCTGTCTTACCAACACTATAAGAGGTTAACTGCATTTCAGATGTACCTCTTACCTCAATCTCAATGATAATTATAAGTGATATCTCTAAAGGAGATAATTGATGATTGTTCATGCTATTGTTACATTATTCGAGGGATATTATTCTTGCTTGTTTCTTTTATTGGACCTTTGCTCCAGGCTCACATGTAGCCAACCCCGGTGGAAGCTATAGTGAAGGTTGTAGAAGGAAATGTGCAAAAGAAGAAACCATAAATGAAGCAACCATCAGTGGTAGGAGAGGAAGGTGACTTGCATGAGATAAAGGGTCACTGTGAAGTCGCCATGACCCATGCCATTGAATCTTTAAGCATAGAATACTATTTAGCTCACATCAGTCACAAGGCACCCTACCATGTAATATTATGCAAATTAGTCATAGGGTTTACTTTAACTCAGGTGACCATGAAGGTGTATGTAAAATGGATGTGCACAAGTGAAGAACATCAAGAACCCATTCTAAGAGGGATAGAAAGCATAATGAGTCCTAGAGCTCATTCACTCACATGTATGTAGCCCAATGCCATCATCCTACATTAGTGGGAAATGGCACTATCATTCATTGATGATTATGTTCGTAGGCTAACTTGAAATTTAAAGATGAAGTATTCAACAGTTCAAGGAATTCAAAGCCTTGATAGAGAACCTTCTCAGAAGGAAGATTAAGCATACTCTGTGTCGGTACTAGAGGAGGCCATAATTCTAATAGTTTGCAAACCTTTGAAAATATGTTGGGATCAAGATCCCAAACAAAACGGTGTAGCCGAATCCAAAGAACATAACCATACTCGAAGCTATGAAGACTATGATCCATGATCTTCCTATGTGCTTATAGGGAGTAAGCAAAGAATGGCGCTTTCTGTTTATGTGCAGAACTGATTATCCCATATTGCACTTGGTCTCAAGACACCGTAAGATGTTCACCTAAAAGAAGCTAGAGGTGTTTCATCTCAAAATATTTAGTTGTCCAAGCCTATTCATATACCTAAAGAAAAGAGAAACAGTTGGACCCTTCCGTGAAAGAAGGAATATTTGTGGGATAATCGTGAGGTCTCCAAGGCCTTCAGACTTTACATACCAGGTCAACATCACATTTATATCAGTAGGGATGTGACCTTGATGAAGATGCGCTATTTAAGAAATCTAAACTATACTGAAGAGAAGGTATATGAAGAGGAACCCGTAATCCCCTCACTGGTTCTGCAGTTCTGGGAATTTCCCTCACGGATTCTGCAATCCAGAGAGGGAAGTCGTAACTTCACATGATGAGGAACTTATAGAAAACCATGATATAGTAGAAGTGCAAGAACTCCTCGATGTCTATCCTCCATAAAAGAAAGCTACTAAGCTAGAGATAATATTCAAGATGGAGAGAAATATATGTTCCCCGGCGAACTACTTAGATAGGTGAAAAGACCAAAGCCATTCTCCAAATATATGGATCTGATGTGTGATCTCATAGAAGAGGAGTCTACCTACTTTGAAGAATCCATCTCGAAAATACCGGGCCGATGACATGATAGAGGAATACCAACCATAATGAAGAACTAAGCATGGGAAATAGTTCCCAAATCGAAATGGGCTATCCTACATATGGCTCTTCAAAATAAAACATGCCGCTAATGGAAGTATTGAGAAGTATAAAGCAAGATTTGTCGCCGTGGCTTTTCCCTAAGGAAGGCATTGGAATATGAAGAGACATTCGCTCGCATCCAAATACACTGATCAGACCATCATAGCCTTGGTAAAATTTAAGATTGAAGTGTAAGTTGCACCAGATGGACATGATGACAGATTTCTTAAATGGTGTCAATGAAGAGGAAGTGGTATATAGAGCAACCTCAAGGATTTGAGGTAGAAGACAGAAGCCTCATGTCTACGCATTGAAGAAAGCTCCCCATGTATCGGATTGAAGCAAGATCCTAGAGCTTTCCGTGATGACCGTAGACAGACGCTTCTTGATCTATTTAGGCTTTTCACTTCAAGAGTAAAGAAGACTCCAAATATCTACTTCGTAATTATGGATAAATGAGCCGAATCTTATCATATATGTGGATGACTTATTCTTAACTAGAGAAGAAAAGCTCATCAAAAATTGAAAGAAGACTTTGCTCTCGAATTTAAATGAAAACCCCGGCCTAATGTATCACTTATTAGGGTCTTGAGGTATGGCACAGTCCTAAGAGGATCTTCCTTAACCAAGCGAAATACATGGTCGAAATCTTAAAAAAGATTCGATATACCGGAATTCCATGAATAATCCCATGGAAGTGAAGTTGAAGCCGTTGGTTGATACGGCCGTCAATTGATTGATGCCACACTAGATAGACAGATTATTGGATCGCTGATGTACCGACGGTCACCGTAATTCTACATTTGTTTTTCTCCGCGGAACACCTTTGAGTCAATTTCTGGTGGTGAACCCGCATTATGTTCACCTAGTGGTCAGAAACATGTGATGAGGTACCTCAGCAGGTAACGATAGATTATGGTCTTAGCTATTATGGAGACCATAATTTCACATTGAGTGGATACACCAATTCAGATTGGGCAGGAGCGCGGTCGACAAAAAAGAACTGGATGTTGTTTCGCCAGATCAGCCATGATTTCATGGCGCGTAGTAGGAAGCAATCCAAGATTATCAATGGAAGGCGCATGTCGCATTAAGTTCCGCTAGTTGTGAAGCTATATGGATTGAAAGTTGTTGACTGATCTATCCGACCTAGAGATGGAAGAAGCTTACTTATCCTATGTGACAAACAGAGTCGCGATAAAGATGACAGAGAATCATGTATTCCATGACAGCCGAAGCACATTGAGATTCATTATCATTACATCCGCGGATATGTGCGAGGGAGCCTTGAGGCTCCTCAGATGTTAGCATGGATGAACAGGTTGTTGTTGTGATGACTAAGCCTCTATCCGTGTAAAGTTTGAACACTTTCGGTATAAGCTTGGTATAGTCCAAAAGGACCTCCCTAAAAGGGGAGTATATATGATTCCTTGTTTCCGACCTCGTTGTTAGATGTAATGAAAGATGATGTGTGTGTTCCTGTTTCGACTCGATGTTAGGGGACGAAAAGCCATACGATTCCTCTCGACCTCGCTTGTTAGACATAAAGAAAGATGATGTGTGTGTTCCTTACTTCGACCTCGCTATTAGACGTAGCAAGATGATTCCTTGCTTATGACCTCGCTGCTAGACATAAAACAAGATGATTCTCGGCTCTCGACCACCTAGAATTAAAGCAAGATGATTCCTTTCTTATGACCTCATGTTAGACTTAAAGCAAGATGATTCCTTACTCATGACCTCGTTGTTAGACAAAAAATGAGATGTTGATGTGTTCATTTCTTATGACCTCGCTGTTAGACGAAAAGCAAGATGATGTGTTCCCTGCTTCCTCGAATCTGTTGGGACGAAAAGCAAGATGATGTATACCTTCCTGTTTTCTGACTCCAGTTGTTAGATGTAAAGCAAGATGTGACTGGTGATTGAGATACCAACTTAGCCAGACATAGAGCCGCCTAGTACCATGATGGGCCAACCTTAGTACGTGGATATAACATTTTTACCGATACATATTGATGTAGATGATGATGGCATTCTTTCGAGAATATCGATGTTGCCAATGAAGAAAACTCACGATGATTTATAGATACACCAAATTAATGATGATATTGATTATGATGTCCTCCCACTTGATGTTGTTGATGATGTTGTCCCTCTCTCGCCTGATGATGTTGTTGAAGAATACCCTCTTGTTAAGGAGGAGTGTTGAAATGTAACTCAGAAGAGGTTCTTTATTATTATTGATATTTTATTCATAGGATTTGATCCCCATTGTGGATTGGATCATGTCGGATATTGTAATAGGACCAAAATCCCCTTGTGGATCGTCAAAGACAATTGTAATAGGCGTAGAATAAGAAGTCAGCCCCAACAGTTAATTAAGAGACCCAAAAATATAATAAAGGTGGGTTTACCCACCCAAATTGAGAAGTCGTCCTTGCTAGTGAAGAGACACTTCACACGTGCCAGAAATTGTATAAATAAAGGAGGCTAGCACCTCATTTGATCACAACTCACTTGCTCAGTTTGAGAGACAAGTTCTGATCTGTTACTGGCAAAGGAGAGAGAGAGAGGCGCATATCTTGGAGAGGACTTTCTATTTTAGCATAGAGATCTCTTGGCATTGTATTGGCTATTTATATTAAGGAAGTTTTGTTGGGTTTTCTTCCCCTAGAGGGTTTCCCAGGATAAATGTTGTGTCTCTTGTGAATGTGTATTTCTCAGTGATCTTTTTCTTATGTTGTTATTATCTATTGACATGAAAAGACCTATAATAATGGCATAAACATTAACATGCTCAACCACATGAATGTCGTACTTAACATATCTCTATCTCACTAAGTCTCACGAGAGAATCATCTGGAGTATCACACCATATCAACTCTCTGCACATAGGAGAATAGTAAACCCATCACAAGGACTCCTTCACCCCTCACAGGGGTACACATCGTTTCATCTCCGTCTAAGAGAGAACGACACACCCAAATCATGGGAATATTCCCTTCACAGGGACACACAACATTCCATCTTCATCTCAGAGAGGAATGGTACACCCACCTCACGGGCACACCCAACTCATGAGCTTCCTCACCCCACACAGGGGCACACAACATTCTATCTCCGTCTCAAATAGGAAAAATACACCCATCTCACGCGAACACCCAATTCATGGGCTCTCTCATAGGCCAAATCACTCATTATGTGTTCCAGAGGATGTCTCACACAACTATAATCATCAACAGTTCCTTGATCTCTGAGATACTTTTTTATGACAATCATCACCATGAGTTTTCAAATGTATTTCAGCGATTACTTCCTCTTTTGACCTCACACATTAGGGGAATTTGTTATACTTGTATTTTCCACGATAGGTTTTGCGAGCATGTTACTATATTATATGAGGCTAGAAGTACATAATTGAGTAAAATTCTCATAATTATTTCAGAAGAAAATAAGTATTTTATCACAATTTCATAATTATGAAATAAAAATTATTTCATAAATGAGAATAAAATCATAATTGAAAATAAATTTCATAGTGAGTTGGAAAAAGCTCATAATTGAGCATGGAACTTGAGAAAAAATCTCATGATAGAGAAAAATTTCATAACAGGTTGGAAAAATATCATAATTAATCATGAAACTTGTGCATGGCATGTAATTTACTAGTTCACGTGCCATCAATCCTATCTACAAATTGTAACTGCTTAGTTCACATGTTATCAAGCTATCCATGACTTGTATCGACCCATCCATGACTTGTATCCAATTAATTCAAATGTCATGAAGCCTATCTCTAATATCTTGTAAAATCCTATAAGAAGAAGCGAAATGAAGGAGATGGGAGAAAGCATTTTGAGAGTAGTTATGTTGGAAAAATATAGAGAGAAGATCAAGAGGATAAGGAGGAGCATGAGGAAAATAGAACTAGGAAGAATGCATCTTTCATGACTCAAGGCATGATGATTTCATTGATGTAATGCTCTTTATTTATGAATATATATCTATGGTTTCTCATATCCACATTGTTAAATTCAATTGCAGAATGTATATATGATCTCTCCTTGAGTAGATCGGAATACATCTAGATTAGATTTCAATTTCCTAACACTTGTAAGAGTTGTTGGTTGGCATTTTCTTGTTTCTCATGTGAAAAAATCATATCATAGGAGCTATAGCTATCTATATTTTCATCATCTGGATGCATAAGGACAACTTCTATAAATAGGTATGCCATGATTTCCCTTAGTGTAAAAGGAAACAAATTTAGTAGAATGTTGATGGGTCAGAATTGTTGGAGTTACTTCACACACACCTAGGATTTATTTTTCCTAAGGTTTTTCCTTTTTTATTAGTCATAATTAGACATTATTCAGTCTCCTATATTTTAGGGGAGAATATTCCACCTGCAGAATATTCTCTTTCAATTGACACTTCAGTTTGACTAGTTGAGCTGAGTTTAGATGCTGCATTGGTTTTGTCACCGTGCAACATTGGGATCATCATTGTGATAATCTACACTTTCCTTGGGATCATCACCATATTGGTGCATTACCCTTTATTCCTTGATCTACTCCTCACCACTCTCTATTCAGTCAGTTAACTGAAGACTAGTTGACTAGTTAACTCAGCTAAGTGCCAGTTCACTCTCGTAACTTCCTGAGAGACTAGACTAGGTGGAAGTTCACTTCTGTAACTGCTGGTGTGTGTCCAGATCACTCTAGACCACCATTATGGAGCATTAGTTACTCATGTATCATATATCTATTGTAAATTATTCACTCTTTGAGTGTGGAATACAGTTAATGAAAATTATTTCATTCTATATCTCCTTCTTCTTTCTCCAATTCTCTCTGCAAATGTGTATATTATTGTTTAGCTAGATCTATTATGTGTAGGTTCAACACATTTACATGGTATCAAAGCCGATGGACTGTTAAGCAAACGCTACACCAAATTTTTTTGCAGGTATTGAATATTGAAGAACGCAACAAAGATGGAATCTATGTTTTACTCATCGAAAATAGTTCTCACGCCTCATAACTATTTGGAATGGAAGCCAAAAATTATGCTTCATCTTATATGAATAGGCTTGTACCAAATAATATGGCAACGAAATTAGAGTTTGATTCCACCGATGAGAAAAATGGCTTTCTCAATATTCAAGATATGGCCATAGGAAGTATCTACACGTCTGTTTCTCTTGAACTTTTCCATCAAGTATATGATGACTCACAAGAATCATATCCCATGAGGTTTCCCTCTTTCCTCGTTTAGTCAGTGTATCTTTTGTATTTGGGTACCTAACATGGCCTTGTTGTTGGGACCCATTCTTTATTTTCACCATAGTGATGTTCAGGGGGGGTGTTGGAGTTACTTCACACAGACCTAGGATTTATTTTTCCTAAGATTTTTTCTTGTTTATTATTCATTATTCAGTCTCCTATATTTTAGGGGAGAATATTCCACCTCCACAATATTCTCTTCAGTTTGACTAGTTGAGTTGAGTCTAGATGTTGCATTGGTTTTGTCACCATGCAACATTAGGATCATCACCAGATAATGTGCACTTGCCTTGGGATCATCACCATACTGGCTCATTACCCTTGATTTCCTGATTTAACTCCTCACTAATCTTTGTTTAGTCAGTTAACTGAAGACTAGTTGACTAGTTAACTCAACTAGGTGGCAGTTCACTCCTGTAACTGCCTAAGAGACTAGACTAGGTGGAAGTTCACTCCCATAACTGTTGGTGTGTGACTAGATCAATCTAGACCACCACTATGGATCATTAGTTACTCATGTATCCTATATCTATTGTAAATTATTCACTATTTGAGTGTGGAATATGATTAATGAGAAATCTTCTATTCTTTCTCTCCTTCTTCTTCTTTCTCAAACTCTCTTTGCAAATGTGTGTATTATTGTTTAGCTAGATCTATTCGGTGCAAGTTCAACACATTTACAAGAATGAACCATTCAAGTAGGCAAGGGATAACACCCACTGGTAGGTGCCAATTAGATCCACTCTCGTTTGGAATAGAGTTTTTGACCAAATTTTGTCTTGGTTACCAATCTAACTAACTTACTATCTGAATATAAATCTGAGAACCAAAGGTTCTCAGATGAATTAAAATTATACAAAAATGTTTCTAAACTAAAAGTATTATCTACAATCCTAAGATGCACTTCTATTATATTTTATTCTACCCTATCCTGATCAAGAGAAAACTAAAAAAAAGGATCACTGCAGTTAAATATTTATGTTACTTACACCGAAATAACTTGTGGGCAATAACATGAAGATTTAACAATATAATGAGTTGGGAACAAACAATTGATTCACCGACTAATTACATTATCGCTACACTTATATTTGAAAATCATGGCAACTATAAGAATATGAAAGTTAGTGAAGAAGTAATTCATAGGACTAACATTAACAAATCACAAAAATAAACATGCATAAATAGAAAAATCCCATTCATACATATTTTCACCAAGATCCTCAAAATGTCTCTGATTCAAATTAAACATACGGTAATAATACTGTTCAACTACAATACGGAAACCAAAAGATCATTTTCATGCGTAGTCTTCGTCTTTTATAATTTTGGAGTGACTATTTACATTCTAGTGGCTCAATCATGAGCTCAAGGCAGTTTTCAAAATTGACTCTTCATATTTCTAATCGAAAATAAAATTACAAAGTAGAAGGAATGAGACATTTGGGGAAGTTACAAAAAAATAGTCATCACGAGCTGTTCTACCCCTACATCTGGTCTTGATATTATTCCCAGAGGGAATAATCCTTCATTATGTCCTCTAGCTTTCCTGATTGCATTTTTCCATGACTAGTTCCCCATCATAAGCCTTAGTGGACACTTCTCGCTGAAACTCATGTGTGGTGTGTTTCACAAAGTATTGGGTGATGTTGATGAGACTGGTAGGCTTCAACAAGTGTTCTTCTAGGAATTATTTTTTCACATGAGTTAAATTTTCAATGTAAACCTTTATAGTTCCCCTTGTTCTCCTCCACTTCATCTAGTCTTATTGTGGCAAGTATTGCCTCGTTGATGGGGGGCATAAAATGCATTTAAAATTCTTCCATGAGATCATCTGATCTACTCCACAACTTCTTGTAGGAATTAGTTGTTTCTTCTTGGACACTCTGAATATATTTCATGAAAGGTTTCCAAGTGTTGAAGAAAACCTAATTCTTGATTTTTTCCTTCCTAGTGTACAATGGTAGTGTAGTTGGGTGGGGGGGGAGGAGCTTCATATAATTATTTCCATTTGAGAATTTGATCAAAGGCATCATTTTCCTCCTAATCGTGTCCTTGAATTTTAGTTATTATGTCTTGCAACCTTAACTGATCACCTTGATCAATCGACATATTAATGAGCATACATAGGAATTCTTTTTGACCGAATTTGAGTTTCTCAATTAGCTCCAATACCTTGGCTTTAATAGTTTCCACAATGAGAATTGAGGTCTTTCTCTCTTCTAGCAATTTAAAATGCATTTAAAATTCTTCCATGAGATCATTTGATCTACTAACTTCTTGCAAGAATTAGTTGTTTCTTCTTGGACACTCTGAATATATTTCAAGAAAGGTTTCCAAGTGTTGAAGAAAACCTAATGCTTGAGTTTTTACTTCCTAGTATACAATGGTAGTGTAGTTTGGGTG
>SNQJ01S0012562.1:79517-120261 GCA_010110895.2 Picea sitchensis | reverse complement strand
ATTTTCCTCCTGATATTGTCCTTGAATTTTAGTTATCATGTCTTGCAACCTTAACTGATCACCTTGATCAACCGACATATTAATGAGTATACATAGGAATTATTTTTGACCGAATTTGAGTTTCTCATTTAGCTCCAATACATTGGCTTTAATAGTTTCCACAACGAGAATTGAGGTCTTTCTCTCTTCTAGCAATTTTTCAAGATTTTGTTTTTATTGTACTAACCCTAGGATCTTGAAACTGTGTTGCTCCACGAGCCCCCTAGATTGAGTTAATTCCACCTGCATCTTGGAAACTTCTCCAATGTGTTCCTTTTTTCAGCTATTATATATCATCCCCAAATTTTAGTTTCATACATTCTGATTCTATGGCATGGATGTCCCGTTGGGTTTTTTCTCTTCTCTCAAACTCTACATTCATCTCATATTTTTTCATTTGAAATGATTTATTCAAATTTTATTTGTTGAGGGTTGCAACCACCCTTGTGGCTTCTTTGAATTATAAAGTGCTATTGTCCTTCACAGTCTTCAATTCTTCCTCCAACTTTGTAATTCTGGTTCTAGTTGTGCCTAAGGAACTAGGTACCTCAAGAAAAAATGAGGAATTCAATCCTGTAAAGGCATGGAGGGAATAAGTTTCTTGAAAAACATTATCTTATAGGTCAAGACCAACTTTCCATTCCAAAACTCTTCCTATAGACAATCTGGACTTGGTGGATTCTCCACTTTCTCTCTTGTTCTATCTATTCTCAATGATTTTTGTTCTTTCATCATCATAATAATATCTAATGGCCACCATAGTGCCTAAAAAATTCATAACTTGCGAAGAGAAAGTAGAATCACTTGGGATGGCATTGAGGGGAGTGTATTCCTAGGATAGAATGTTCATAATGCCCATATTTGGCATTGATGGAATACTTGGGGTATTTCTCAATTCTTGTTATTTTTGTCGTTTCAATTTCTCTTATGCTTTCCTTTTATCCTCGACCTCCTCAACTAATCGTTTGGCCTTTGAATCATCAGACATCATTCTAGATTCTACCTCATCAACAAGTCTCTTAGCCTTTTCTTCGAATTTCTTCTTTTGGAGGGAATATTTCTCTGCTTTGACATCATTTTCCCTTTTTATTCTTTCCTCCTCAGCTATATTTTTCTAGTACTCTTCCTCGGCTTGCAGTTTTTTTTCTCTAACTTTTATGCCTTCTTGATTTTTTCTTGTTCTTTGTTGTTCAATTTATCCTACTCTTCTTGCAACAATATTTGAAACTTTTCTAGTGTAACCCTCTTCATCTCCTTTTGCTTAGAATCCATTTCTTGTTTGGAAGCATCATTAGGTAGTTTTTGTAAAACTTCTTCATAGAAAAGAACTCCATTGAGCATGTCTTCCTCAAAATCAACCACATGTATGTTAGGATGGGTGAGACCTACAGATATGACATGTCCAACAACACGTTCATATGGGTCATGAAATTTTTTCTCTCCAAGACATAGGCATACATATTGTAGAGATTTCACTGCATGGGGGCCATTAGACAGGATGTAATTTCCTATGTGGATGGGAAACAAAGGCCATATTTTTTGCTACTGCTCATGAGAAGAGAGGTGACCCCTGTTATCATGGTTTATAAGGGATTTATCTCATTAGGAAATGATCTGGGACAAAGTAAGGTAAAATATATGGGGCCCCAGTGTAACCATACACCCTAATTTATGATTAGTATTTTCCCAGGTATTGGTTTTCCACCCCTTTCATTCCAGTCTGGGCTTCGATGGAAATTTTGTGCCTAGGGAAACCAAAAATTACAATATAGAGGGGAAATGAAGTAGTTACATATGTCATAAAAATTCCTTTTTTAATTTATCCCCCATAATTCAGAGAAATACACATGTACAGGGGATTGGTCTCGGTCCCAGTTCCACCCTAGATCAATAAATTGTAAAGAGGAACAAATGGCATCAATCAAGTAGGATGACATATAAAAACATGGCTTCCTCATACCTAGAATTGTTTTCATGTGGAGGTGTATGTTGAAAGCTAGGATATCTTCCGAATTGATCACTTGTCCCATTTTAACGATGGTATGGGCTAATGGTAGCCAATTCATTTGAAAGTGTGTACTTTTTTCCTCTCCATACAACCAATTTAGCATAGTGACCAAAATTTTGTACGGTGATTTGAATTCATGTGTGAGGAATAGCTTTTGTCCATGCTTGAGAGTCTTGTCTTCATCTACCCACCAATGTTTCATCAATTTAGTTGGACCTTTCTTTCTTTGAGAGAAACCTTTTAAGAGTGGCTCATTGAAAGTGCATGCAAGTGTGGGTAAGTGATATATCATGCTGATATCTTTAGGACTTAGGGATGCTACTTGTCTTTCATTCTTTCTTATGATGGCTGTAGTGTTTGGGTAGAATTTCTTAAAGCATCACTTGGTTGCTTCATTGTAAGGAAAATGGGGAGAACTAGCAACAACTATATGAATGCCACTTTTTTGTATGTTTTGGTATATCTCCAGGTTTTCGTCTTCTAGAGAAAAATATGCAGTATTGAAAATCCTGTAGATCTCGTCGTATCCGAGGCTTTGGTCTTCTCCAGTGTGATGGGTAGTTTCTGTTACTATAACCTTTTCTTGGTGAGAACAAACTTCAGGCGTAGAGTCTGATTGAGTTAATCCCTAGAAAATAATGAAGCAAATGTAAGGAGACAAGTAATGTTAGAAAAACATAATACCTATAATTCATTCGAAATAGACGATTTCATATTATTATAGAGCTAGTTGGAGTGAGGAAGAGCACTTTACCTGCTTATGGAGGAAGGTAGAGTGAAAAATGAGGGTTTAGGATAATTTCATACGTATTAAATCACTCCAAATGTGTAATAAATCACCTGTATATGAGAATTGTTTCAAAATCCAAGCGTGATCTCCACCATTGATGTGATTTAAGAGGGAAGATCATCCAAATATGCATATCGGGTTCAAAGTGAAGGTTTAAATTCAAAAAAATTATTTTCAGAGTCTCTTCCATCAAACTGGGGAAATTTTGAATGTGTTATTTTCACTTCGAAGGAAAGGGATCAAAGAATATTCCTTATCCTACCTAGGTTTACATGCGAACATAGTAGGATCGTAGTTGTGGTAATATGTTGGGCCGGTCGAAGTCATGTCATTGGAGGTAATCGGTACTTAGGTTAAGGTATACTTTGATTGGGATGGTATCAAAGGTATATTCCCCTTTTAACATTGGTTTTCATGATGACCTATGATACTTGAAAGGGTTTCAAGGTACATCATCAAACTTTATGATTCAGAGTCCAATAGACCCTAAATATGTTAGAACCCTTATGGAGGAGGTATCAAAATAATATTCCCTTTTTAACCCAGATCTGTGCGTTGACCCCTGACTATTATTAATACTTTAATGTTCATTATCAGAGTTTATAATTCAGAGTTAAAAATTCCCTTAAAATTCTAGGACCCCAATGGAGATGGTATCAAAGGTATATTATATTTCTCAAGAAATGTGCTATCTTGATAGATAGGTAGATAAAGAGTCATGAAATCATCATTGAGTGAGTTGATGACTAATATCGAGATGACAAGTTGTAATATTATCGTCACATGAATTAGGTTGACCTGCTGGCTTTAGAATTTGAGTGTTTATCCCTAACCGATTATTAGTTGTCAATTGGAAGACTAACAAATACAATGTACACCTGAGATATCAGAGTAAATCAGTCAGAGTCGATAGTTATTCGTGAGGGGAAATACTCCAACAGAGATGATTCCGATAGAATCCTTTCCAATTTGGCAATCGAAAAAGTGTAAGAGTTATTTTGATCTCAAATCAAACTTAGGTGAAAAAGGAGTACATGTGAGGTTCCTTGAGCGTATTAAGTTGAATATAGGGCTCATGTTCCTATAGTGAGTGGATTAAATGATACATTTGTAGGAAGTAATGTTGATTGACATAGCAAGGAGATAATTTTTTGACTATGATTTGCGGATAGTAATGAAAGGAAGGATTCATACATTGTATAAGAAATAGGAAAAAGTTCTCTGTATCAACACATTTTCCATCAAGTAGAAATATAGTACCTTATAAAAAATTATGATATGGGGAACCCATTTTTTTTAAATTAGTTGTTGTGGGGAGCCGCCACATATCTCTAGGGAAAACTATATAGGAATCTAGCCCCTCTATCTTTCTTGGATCAAGGGTAGATCCAAGGGAGATATGGATTATCCCTAGGCCAAATTCATCTGTAATAATAAGGCGTCTACCTTCTATAATATTGTTGAAAAAGAATTCATGGATTTCCCCACATGTGTGAGTAATGGGGGTTAACATGGAATCTAATCATACCATGGTGGTCAACAAGGTAGGTCAACTTGTGGGAGGCATAACTTTTTCATTTGAGCTTCAATTGGGGCGATTGTTTCACCAATGGAAATGTATCAATGTGTAGAACACCCTTAAGGGTTGGTGACAAATTTATAGACCCTATATTCCCAAAACAAATTCATTTAATGAGACAAATGGCTCTAGATGGTTCTAGATCCCAATTTTCGAAACTGGGACCTGTCACTAAAATGGTCCTACAAGTTGATTCCTCTTATATTTTCCACCCAAAAAGTACCAAGATATATGAAAAATTATATGATGATACAATCCAGATAATACCTCCCCAATTTTACACAATTTTTTAATCAACATGGATGAAAAAGTATACTATTGATCCAATCCATATGCCCTTGTATTGTAGCTATAGAATTACTATACAAAATTGTGTCTTCTACCAAATCTACCTAAGCATTTGGTGCTAAGTCCTATATGGAGGTAGGACCTACTCCTCTTCTTGATCCAACATGGAAGGCTCATAGAGTTTCAAATTATCCACATTCGCTACTGACTAAATGTGCATGTATGGGGGTAGCCTGAGTATATAGGAATCATTCCCCACCTTCTCCAATACCTCAAAAGGGACACACTGTGGAGCCTTGATATTCTTATAGGGACCTTGTAGTATTTCCTTTTACAACTAAAACCAAACTCTATCTACCACTTTGAGTGAATTCTCAGTTTTGTATTGATCATGTTCGACCTTGTACTTTTCTTGTGACTTCTTCAACATATCTTGTACTTGAAAATGTATCTGTCTAATATTTCAAAAAAAAATATTTATTTTCAACCCTTCTCCCATGGCGTATCCTCTCATTCCTCCTTGTTATCTATAAACAAAATATTAGGGAAAGGACGGAAAATATCCAAAGTGAGTTTCATAAGGGTAGTTACCAATAGAAATATGGAATACTCTATTATAAGAGTGTTTAATGTAGATTATATTTTCATTCCGAGTCTTTGGATGCTTCTAATTGTAACCCCTAAAAAATTGTACCAACATCCTATTGACTACTTTTGGTTGACCATCTATCTGTGGATGGAATTTTGTAGATATGTTCAACTTAATGTCCATATTTTCCCAAAGTGTAGTCCAAAAGGAATTGATAAATCTAGTATCCCTATCTGTGATTATGCTCCTTGATATCCCAAAGTGCACCCAAACCTATTCAAAGAACATGTTTCTCGCTTATTTTCCGCCAATGGTATTTTTACAAGGCATAAGAATGAACAAATTGTTAACCTGCCAACTACCGTAAAATTATAATCATGTCCCTTCCTTGTTGTTGGTAAACTTACCATAACATGCATGTAAATGTTTTCCCAGGGTTGAGTGGGTATAGATAAAGGATGGTATAGACCTTGATTTATTTTACTAGGCTTGTTGGTATAACAAAGTATGCATCCATTAATATACCATGCAACATCTTATTTCCTTTTGGTATAGTACACATACCTTTGTAAGTTAGCAACTGTCTTCCCAACATAAAAATGTCTTGCAATATTGGAGGTGTGAGCCTCTCTCATAAGTTGTAATCTTTCACCTTTAGGAACATAGAGATTGTTTAGATTGTAGAGAAACCCATTTTGGAGATGATGGTTAACATTGTTGTTACATTCTTCTATATGAATTTGTCCTTGTGTCTACTAAACAACCTCTTTGAAGTCCTCATAATCTATGTATGCCTCTGTGTATGCATCATGGTTAAAAGGATCCACATGCATAAGAGTTACCAAGGTTGTAATATTATATGTGGGTGGCCTTGAAAGCCTATTTTCCAACTTAGTAATGCTTCCCTTCTTAGACTTGATGACTAGATGAAATTGTTACAAAAATCCCATCCACTTGTAATGTCTAGTTTGTTGCATCTTACTCTAGGCCTACAAATACTTTAGTGGTGGGTGATCAATGTGTATACTAGTTTCCTTTACCATTATATAGTTCTTCCACTTCTTAAAATATTGAACCAAGGCATACAGTTCCTTATCGTATGTAGGGTAGTTCAAAACTCCCCCATGAAACATCTTGAAATGATAGTGTACTAGCTTACCTCCTTGCATCAAAATTTCTCCCATAGGATACCCACTTTTGTATGCTTGCAATTCAAAGGGATTTTGAAAGTGGGAAAATGAAATAATTGGGTCTGAATGATCTTTTATTTTATTTCCTCAAAATATTTTTTCTAATTCTTTCCCCACTAGAAACTCTTACCGCTCATTGTTATGGAATGGGGTGGTGTAGTTATAGTGGAAAAGGATGATATGAACTTATGTAGGTACTATTTTAGCCCCAAAAAGATCTTAAATTTAGTGACATTAGTAGGAACTGGCCATTTTATGATGTCCTCCATATTTGTTGGATCTATATTGAGCTCCCCTCCACCAATCACATACCCCAACTACACCAACGACTACTAAACAAAATCACATTTATTGAGGTTATATAGTAGTTGGTTCGTTTTTAGAGTCTCTAACACCTACATGATATGTGACATGTTCTCCTCCTAGGTATATCTATAAACCAACATATAATCCAAATACACTACAACAAATGAATCTAAATATGGGCACAATACATCATTAACTAGTCTCATAAATGTAGCTAGTGCATTACATAAACCAAATGGAATTACCAACTATTCATACAAACTTTACTTTTCTTGAAGGTGGTATTCCACGTGTATTATTATTTGACACATACATGGTGGTATCCCGATTTGAGATCCAACTTGGTGCAGTACTTGGCATGTTGAAACTAGTCTAACAAATCATTGATCCTGGGTATAAGGTATTAATTCTTGAGTGTAATCGTGTTCAAATATATTTAGTCGATAAACATCTACCAAATACCATCCATTTTGGGTATGATGATGATAGGTGATCCACAAGGTCAATTTCTTGGTTGAATCACTCATTTCTTTAGAAGTTACTGCAAATACTTCTTCATTTCATTTGCTTCCAAAAAACATTGTCTATACAACCCAATATTTGGTAATAGTGAGCCAGGAAACAATTGTATCTCATGCTCCATGTTGAGACCTAAAATTAACATCCCCACTATCCTATTATACTCCTCATCTATACTGTTTTGGCTTACCTAAGCTTGGGTGAATGACAAGAATGCTACCATTAGCCATTGATAAGGTCATAAGGTAAAGTGTGATTAATTCATGCATTTTGTGGTTTATTGATCTAGGAAATTTAATGTTTCATGTACTAATGCTTCAATTTGTCATGTATAATATTTGACCTATAGATAAATCCAACCTTCCTGTACTAGCTGAGCTATTCAGTACTTGTGCACCAAGACTGCCACTGTCTGAATCCGGTACCAAGCGTATCCGATACTGAATCTCACCTGTTGCGATCCAGTACCAACGATCATGGATTTTCATGTTCCAATACCACCATTTGCGCACTGTCATGATCTGGTACCACCATTTGCACACTGTCGTGATCCGGTACCATCTACCTGTCGTGATCCAGTACCAAGATAGAGAGCCGAATGTACCAAGTTTAGTCCAGATCATGTCCAAGACAATTGTTGGATGTTTGTTTTCTTTAGCAAGGCTATGTTAGAATAGTTTGTTGATTGCCTCATCCTCATGCACTTTGTGTCATGAGGATGAAGCTAAAAGATGTAACCGAATAATTAAAATTAACAATTGACTGATTTGCAAATTATTTCACCTCCTTGTGTTTCACGACTAAGACTGTTAAATAGTCGTGTCAAAGATGGTGGAAGAGTGGAGAGAATTAGAATATTACAACATGTGAAGCAGCGTGTTATATTGCAGAACATATTCTGAGTGAAAATTAATAGAAGGACGTCATTTATCTCCATGTCTTGATTGTCTATGATTAAATGTGAGTTGAGTTGTTAGCATAAGTTTGATTCTATGTTTGAAATTTGAATGAGAGTAGTGTGTGGGTTGAAAGCAATCTTACTATAGACTCCAGTCACTGACCTGTTGAAGTGGCAAGGGTCCACCGCCCAAAAAAGGTCAACATCTTCATAAATTAGTATTAGCATTTGTTTTTAATAGTGTAAATCTTTAATTCTCTTAGATGATAGCAGTACAACTTAGAGTAGGATTTCCATTATATGATTTCTTAGAGATCTTTAGTCGCTCTACTTTTGCATATGCTCTATTTTTATGAATTTGATTTTGTTTCATAGACATGAATGTTGGCAGAAGTAGTCAGACATATCTGAAGGAGAACTAGTGAAGTTCACAACAGGACATTGTGAACCACAACATACTCAGTATATTGACTGTTGAACTACCCATGCTATGTCTTGATGATTGATGTGTTATTTCCCTTTCAGAAGTGTGGATTGCATAGTTGGTTTTCTGGGTCAGATAGCAGAGTTGATCTATCAAACCAACTCCATCTCATACTTGCATGTGCCATAATGGAGTAGATAGCCTCTCTTGAAAGACAACCAAAGTGCATTTTAGTTTGCTATTTTGTTTTGTTTCCAGCATACATAATTTATAATAGTTCTATACTCATGACATTAGAATTACCTTTCTTACTGGTGTCTTGTAACTTTGTTGATTACGAATCCCAGATTGATAATTAATGAGTGCATTATACTAAACATATAAGAAGCACAACATTTTGGTGTCGTTGCCAGGGAGTTGCAAACGGTAGGAAGTGATTTTTAGCTTAGATTGTTTGCATAAATTTTTAAATCTTTTAAAGGATGCTTGAGGGAGGAGTATAAAACTTTTAAGACATGAGTGAAGAGACACACAGCCACTAGAGTGGGGTTCTCCAAAGCCATGTTTCCTTCTTACCTTCTAAATAGAATTATGATTTCAATTCAGTTGAGAATCAAATTTCCATTTTATGCATAGATATAGAGATAACAAGGGTAGATTTGTAAGCTCTAAAGATTAAAAAACACACCCCCCCCCCACTAATCCAACTGACACTGGTGAAGGAAAAATTCCACCAAGAGAAAATTCAAGGGGAGCCAGTGAGGCTCCAGAAGGAGAACCTAAAATGGAAGAATCAACACTTGGGCATGCATAACGTGAGTCTGCTGAACATTTAGGAGACACAGAAAATCCAGTTTCTTAACCATCCATCAGTAGAATGACAGAAGAAG
Organism: Picea sitchensis; assembly: GCA_010110895.2. Classification (NCBI taxonomy): domain Eukaryota; kingdom Viridiplantae; phylum Streptophyta; class Pinopsida; order Pinales; family Pinaceae; genus Picea; species Picea sitchensis. The sequence continues at coordinate 110,741 of SNQJ01S0012562.1, read as the reverse complement.
AAGGAAATGCAGCCACAGAAACTGAGACTTTTGGGTTTCCAATCTTGGATATTTCCAGAAACATCAGCATGAAGAATATCCCACTATCATCGTTACCCACTTTCAGAGGTATGTCAACTGAAGATCCAAAATTATTTTTATTCGAGTTTGACATATTATGTAGAAGCTATAACTACTCAGACGATGCCCAAAAACTTAATCTCTTTCTTGCTACAATAAAAGATTCAGCCTTAATATGGTTCATGAGCTTAGGAGAAAGTACAATCCTCTCTTGGGATCATATGAAAGACACATTTTTACGGAAATACCAAGACTATTGTAAGGATAATGCTAAAAACGACATTTTTAAAATGCAACAAACAGAAGATGAAAGCCCTGAAGACTACCTAGAAAGATTCTTATACAACTATCAGAAGTCAAAACTATTCACCACTGACCCAGCTGTAGTAAGAATTGTCTCCTTGAAAGGTCTTAGAGATGACTGCATAGAAGTTTTAAACTTGTTGATTTCAGGATATGTACACCAAAAGCCTTTTTCAAAGATTGCAGATTACTATAGGAGATACTCAAGAGGACAAGCTAAAACAGGCAAAGGACCAAGAGATCCTTTTAGCAGAAATACAAAACAAAGCTTAGGGACTATCACCAAAACTGAGTTAGGAAACTTATTGGAAAAATTTAAAACAAACATCTTTAGCACAATCAGTAACCAGTTAGATACTCTAAAACTGAAAAAGAAACAAGAAGAAGAGGTTGCTTTAGAAATATTTTGTCATAGATGCCGAAAGAAGCACAGTGAGAAATAATTCCCATTAAATGTCATATAAATCTGTGGTCTATGTACACTAGAACACCCCACATCTGAGTGTCCAACTTTGCTTGAGCTACAAGCCATGTATAGGGGAGGAGGAGTCTCACAAGAACAACCATACCCTTCCAGAAGACCTTTGAGAGCCCAAAACCCCAATACATTTTATGACCCTAATGCACAATATCAACAAAAAAATGGGGTCCTTCCCCAGTGACCTATCCACAATGGACACCTCAGCAAGCTCAAACTCAACCTTGGCAACAAGGTTGGAGGGGACCTATGTATGGAAATCCCTCTTACCCTACATATCCACAATACCCTGCAAACATTTCCCAATTAATACCTGGATTCAACCCAGCATAAATGCAATCTTTACTCCCACCTCCTATATAGAAGCAAATTACAACCCCCTTGAACCCTAACCAACAACAACTACTACCTATAAATGCCAATCAACAACAAAACCAAGATGCCCACAACCCTCTGAAACCAACAACAATCCCTGCCCAACCAATCCCTAACCCCAATAATCAAACCAACCAACCGGTACAAAATACAGAAGTTCAAACCTTTCCCACCTATGAAATTCCACTACGATCGGGGAAAGTTGTAAACCAATTAGATCCTGCAGTAATAATTCAGGAAGAAAATGATAATCATTCTGAGGAAGAAAACACTCAAACCACCCCTGCAGAAGAAGAGACCTCCCCTCCTATTCCAATCACTTCTCAGTTTGTATGAGTACCCCAACAAGTTAATCTCCCACCCTACCCTGAAAGACTATTAGTAAAGAAACCTGACCCACCCTTGCACAGAGATATAGAAGATGAATTACGAAATGTATGTATAAAAATACCTTTGCTGCAAGCCATTAAGGATATCCCTATATATGCCAAAATCATAAGGGATCTTTTCATTAAGAAACCAAGAAGGAAGNTTCCATACAAATATAATGACCCTGGAAACCCAGTAGTCACTGTTGAAATTAATGGTATTTTTCTACCAAACACACTCATTGATTTGGGTGAAGCCATTAATGTAATGCCTTTTGACACTATGCAAAAAATCCAAATCAACCAATTAAGACCAACCCAAACCATGATAGAGTTGACAAATAAGTCAGTCATCAGCCCTGCAGGAAGTCTAGATGATGTCACAGAGACTCTAGCTTCTGAGGAATATCCAGTAGAATTTTTAGTCATCTATTCTAAATAATCCTCCAAACCAGGACACCCTGTGGTTCTTGGCCGCCCTTGGCTGGCCACATCAGATGCCTTTATCAGTTTTCGATCTGGTAAATTGACTATATCCAATGACACACATAGCCAAAAACTTGTTCTCTTCCCTCCTACCCAACCAACACTGGAAATACCTGTTTGGTTAGAAACCCCTTATGGAGAGGAAGATTGCATCAGACCCCTGTTAACACTTGAACAAGTAAGAGGAATACAAGAACAATTGGATGAACAAGTCTTAAGTTTATTTTTGGCTGATACAAATTGCATTGAATACCCAAGGTCTTTTGCAGAATTGTCACATATTTTTAGTTCTGAATTTCAACAAACTTGGCACCCTGATCTCACTCAATTATATACCTTATCACCAGCCTCCTCGGAGAAGGAAGAAACCACTGAAATTGTTGAGATTAGCCTAGGAAAACATTTGTATATCAACTCTAGTTTGGAACCAGAACAAAAGACATAAGTAATTGAAATGCTCCAAAGACAATTTGATGCCTTTGCATGGGATTATGCAGACATGAAAGGAATTCACCCTGACACATGCACACATCATATCTACACTAATGACCAAATCAGACCAGTTAGACAGCCTCAGGGAAGGATGAATCCAACCCTTAGAGATATTGTAAAAGAAGAATTGCAAAAACTCCTTCGAGCCAATCTCATATACCCCATTTCAGATAGTCAATGGGTATCTCCACTTGTCATAGTTCCTAATAAAAATGGAAAGTGGAGGATATGTGTATACTTCCGAGAGTTGAACAAAGCCACCCATAGGGATTATTTTCCCTTACCATTTATTGATCAGGTGTTGGATACCTTGTCCAGAAAGAAGTATTTTTTGTTCCTAGATGGGTTTAGTGGTTACAACTAGATACAAATAGCACCCAAAGACTAGGAGAATACCACTTTCACCTGCCCTTGGGGTACCCATTCTTATAGGGTGCTTCCTTTTGGACTTTGCAATGCCCTAGCCACTTTTCAAAGGGTTGTCCTAGCCATTTTCTCTGACTTGACCAATGATTGCATGGAAGTCTACATGGATGACTTTACAGTCCATGGACAAGACTTCCAGGAAGCATTGACCATTCTAGAAAAAGTCTTGATTAGGTGTAAGGAAACTAATCTTTCCTTAAGTAATGAGAAGTCAAAAATGATGCTCACTGAAGGTATTGTTTTGGGACATCACATTTTCAGTTCTGGAATGAGAGTTGATCCCGCAAAGATTTATATTATCACACAAATAAGAATACCTTCCTCACAAAAGGAAGTTCACAACTTTTTAGGACATGCGGGCTACTATAGAAGATTCATTCTGAATTGTACAAGCATAGCTACCCCTTTATTCAAGTTATTATCTAAAGAGGCTGAATTTAAGTGGGATGATGAATGCCAAATATCTTTTGAAATTCTAAAAAGGAAATTGTCAACTACCCCTGTATTAAGAGGACCAAATTGGTCCCTTCCTTTTCATATCTATACCGATGCCTCGGACATAGCCCTTGGGGAAGTTCTTGGACAAAGAGAAAATCAAATTCCCTATGATATTTACTTTGTCAGTAAAATTTTGTCTCCAGCTGAAGTTAATTATACGGTCACAGAAAAAGAATTTCTAGTTGTAGTCCATGCTATCAATAAATTTAGACACTATATTACAGGATATCGAGCTTTTGTACACACTGATCATTCAGCCATCAAATTTTTAATGAACAAACTTGTAACAAATCTTAGATTTACACGATGGATCTTATTATTACAAGAGTTTAATATCAACATTATTGATAGACCTGGTAAAGATAATCTTGTGGCTGATTTCTTATCTAGAATGATTCATCTGGGAGATAATGCACCAGTAGAAGATAAATTTCCTAATGAAAATTTGTTTTCTATTTCTACATTCACTCCTTGGTATGCAGATGTAGATAACTATCTTGTGATAGGGAAGATGCCTTTGAAATTGTCTCCTAGAGAAAAATAGAAAGTAATTCAACTAAGTGCAAATTACATGTGGCACGATGATTGCCTCTACAAAACATGACCAAATTTGGTGATCAGGAGATGTGTAAGGGAAGATGAAATTCATGATATTCTGCAAGCCTACCATGATGGTCCTTGTGGAGGACACTTCGCAGACAAGAGGACCGCTTACAAATTTTTGCAATCTGGTTACTACTGGCCTCATATTTTTCGAGATGCTAAAACCTATGTATATAATTGTGATGAATGCCAATGAACGGGTAAGCCTACTGCACGTGACCAAATTCCACTTCAATCCCAAGTAGTTATTGAGCCTTTAGAGAAGTGGGCATTAGTTTTTGTAGGCCCCATTAACCCTGCATCTATAAAGAAAAAGTATATACTTGTATGCACCGTCTATGTGACTAAATGGGTCGAAGCAAAATCTTTACCAGCTGCAAGTGAACAATCAGTGGTAGACATACACCCTATGAGTTGGTGTATGGGAAGCAGGTGCTTCTCCCCATAGAATTCCAGATCAAAACCTTGAGGATTGCAGTACAAGTTGGCATGAAATTGGATGAAGCCCAACAACAAAGACTCTTGCAACTTAATGAGTTGGACCAAATTAGGCAGGAAGCACTTCAAAGAACCGCCCTCATTCAAGAGCAGAGAACAAAATGGCATGACAAGTATCTCAAAAAGAAAAAAATTCAACAAGGAGATTGGGCCTTGCTGTATGACAACAAATTCAAGAACTTCAAAGGTAATTTAACTACTCATTGGATGGGACCTTATGAAATTGACACTGTCTACAATAATGGTTCAATCGGGATAAAGACAACTGATGAACAACAGACACCACTACTTGTGAATGGTCACCAGTTGTGAGTTTACAACAAACCACTATCAAAAGTGGAATTCCTTACTCGTATACTACATAATTCAGATATGTTGGTGATCAGTAAGGAAATAGACCCTCCTACTGATCCACATTGATTTATTAGTTTATTTGAAACTTTTGAACATAGGTGTGGATCGAGTTTTGTTAATAAGCTGAAGGTAACAAGAGATTCTTACCTTCTTTTGTTTTACTTTTGCAATTTTTTTTGTAAATAAATTTCTATAATTTATTTGATCCTTCACGAACTTGCTAAACATCAGTTTATAGGCATCAACAATGTTATGCTCTGTTTCGATACCAGAAATCTTGTTCTGGTCTGGTACCAGCAGTCTGGTACCAGAAGTCTGTCCTTCTACAATACTATCAGGACACATTACCTAATTGACAAAGCATGCTATGCATATTTCAAAATCTTATGTCAATTAATATGAAGTACAAAGCCATGCAACAACCACTTAAGATAGAACCAAGAAGCTGAATGCAGTATCAAATGGCAGCCCTTGTGAAGCAATAATTTCTTTTGGTTCTGTTGACAACTAAAGGGAAGTATTTTAATTTCTTTTGGTTCTATTACTAGCTAAAAATAAGTATTTTAATTTCTTTTGGTTCTGTTGCTTAAAAATAAAAAAAAATAAAAAAGAAGGACACAAACTTTACCTATGAATGCTCAAAAAACCATAATTCCCTTCAAAGACTAGATGTTGCCTTTATCCAGTATTTCAGCATGATTAAAGGGACAAAAATATATTAGCCTACAAGTAACTATCTCACCCTAACCAGACTTCAATATTATTCATTGTATTATCTTACTAAAGAGTAACATATGAGTATATGAACACTCTCTACCATGGGAACACTAGGAAAACTTTTATGGAAGAGGATGTATCAGTACCCTAAGGAAACTTTAGGTCATTCTCTTATGGACAAACTCAGACAAAATTATACATCTGGATCACTCTAAAGAAATAATGTGCATAAAAAGTTTATTTTTCCTTCAGACAAATCTTTAAAAGACATTCAAAGAAGAGCATATACCTTCCAACCCAATACCATCCCAGCCTGTAAAAAGGTTTTCAGATGAGCCTCCCCTGTCACCATGCAAATCACTCTTTAATAAAAACCAAAATAGGTGACTATGGACAAGAAGCCTCAGATGGAAAAAGGGTTTAAGATACTAACCCGCGGGATACTGAACAGGTCTGCTGGCATCAGGTACCGATCTATGGTATGACTAGGCAAACCCATCAGGGTACTGAACATTCCTATTGGTAATGGGGCATTCTACTTGGGGAAGGGATCTCTCACCAATTATCACAACTACCCCACGGGAGTACTGAACAGGCTTGATGGCAGTGGGTTCTGGTTGAGAAATGTCTCATCTATACTTGTCTAATTGAAAAATTCACTTTTATCATCTAAAAATCATAGGTCACTATTGGCATTTATGAGATACAAACTCCAGATTAATAAGCAACATAATTACTACAAGCAAATGTCCATTTGAGAATTACCCTAAGTCAACTTACCGGTCTGACATCTAAAGCCTAGATTACCTAAGGAAACTTCTTAAGAGTGGAGCCCTAACTAGGGAGTCTAATCTATTTATACTGTGAAATTTGTCTATAACATCTAATGATAGTAAATCTCTGAAGCAAGTTAGGTTGGATCTATTCTTTTGGCAAACATATAAAAATTCCCCCGTTTTCACTGTTGAATGCTACCTTTGACAATAAGCCATCAAAAGAAAGGCAATTTCAATTTTTAGGCACAAGATGATATGCTAGGTGATAAATGTACTTCTGAAATTTGATTGGTTTCTTTTTCTCTTATCATCTTTTCTCCATTATGATACATAATGTTGAATCTTCTTGCATACAGATATGCAACATCCTTGGCATGGGGGAAGGTCAAAGAGCTCCTTCAAAACTCTTTTTCAGAATCACATCTCACCTTCAGAAACCAACATGATCACCCTGCAGAACCAAATACAAAAGAAGATAAGAACAGAATAAAAGAAGTACAGGAAATTCCCGTACCAAGCTTTCAGAAAACTCCAGTCTAAAAGGATTAATTCTGACAATATACAAGAAGTCGCACATGCTATGGGTATTGATCATACAAAGGTAAAAGCAAAGGTAACATGGTATTTATTTTCCTCTGCTCATAAAACTACAATAGGTATGAAATTATATACTAGATCTTATGACCTTAGTATTAAAACCATGCACCTATCCCTCGTACCCATATGTCGAAACTTAATCAATCCTCTCATAAGTGCTCAAAAATGGTTAAGGGAAAAATCACATCAAAGCATGAATATGAAGCATGTCTAGTAATGATAGGCCACGACTGTACTTCGTCCTTAAGAAAATCATGAACTTATCTTGTGTCCTGAACCATGATCCAACATCAAATTCACCACTCGGAAGTCCAATCACCTATCCCAAAATGATGCTTTGACACCCAATGTCTTGTCCTCATCATTACATTATCGGGTAGAAATGAAATGGATTATCTGGGTGGAGAATCCATTCAGATAAGCCTCATCTGGTCTTAAATTTTCCTTGTGGCATCCTTATTAAAACTTACCATTCGCATTATCGACACCATCACCATATTTCCCCTGTCGTTACCCTTCTCCAATTCTGAGCCTACTTCTCTCTGGTACCAAACCCTTACCCTCATCAATTGACTAAACCTTTGCACTACACCCCGATCCTTTTCTCACAACTTATAACGATGGTCGTAAGTAGACATGAACCGGTCTTCCAAATTTATAGAGAAACTGAGGAATTCCAACTATGTCGAGAGAAGTATGCTAGATCGGGAAGGATGCCATTTTTGGAGAAATTCACAAGCTGGCACGAGAAGCTATCTCACAAATTTATTCAGGGTTACGATGGAGAGATTGCGCATATAGGAAATCTGTAGTTGACAATCAATGAAGCAACCATAAGGGAGGTCACAGGATTACCTAACAAAGGAGCCAAATACTTCAAAGGTGTAGGAATAAACAAGGAGATGTGCCAGTGATTTTTGAAAGAAGACCATCAACACCCCGATTGGAAAAAGGGGATCCCTAGGAACTATATCAAGGAAGAGTATCATCCAATGATTACTAGTCTTCAATGATTCGTCACTTGTGAGGGAAGGTATGTTGTGACCTTCATATATCATCTTAGGCTTCTATTACACTTTGAAGGAGGCCCTGAAATTGATTTCCCATATTTTCTATGGATGATTTTGAACAAAATGGTAAGAGGTGTCAAATCCCTATCCAAAACTGAGAAGACTAGCATTTACCATCAAGGTCTTATTAAAATGTTAGTTTTACATGAACTTAGGAAGCAGAGAATTAGTTGGAAAACCCTTATCACTCAACACCTTTCCACAGAAAACAAACCTGTGGAGGAATCCCAACATGATCCAAAGAAAAATAAGGAACTTCAAAAGAAAAAGGGCAAGAAGGATAAGGCAACTCCATCATCATCTAGGACAATGAGCCAACATGAAAAAGGTAGTAGACAATTAGGGTCATCTCCCACATTCAATAAGACTTTTAAAAGTCCCGAATCAAAAGGTAAAACCAAATTAGTAGAGGAGACTTCAATCGTGGCACTTGAGGAGAAGGGACATCAGACAAAAACTATGAAGAAAGGGAAGCATAGCTCAGAAACTAAAAGTAAAAAGTCTATAGAACAGTCCCCTGTCACCATTTCACAAATAGAAAAGAAGAAAAGGAAGCATGTGAGCACCCCTGATCTAGTACCTCCTTGTAAAAGAACCACAAGGAGCATGGAAACGAAGGGAAAAACATTTTTCAGTCCTCATACACATGAACATCCAATTGATCTTACCTCTCCTTCTGAAGACTTATCAGTCCAGGATGGCATCCCTAGTTTGACCGAGGAGCAAGCAACTATTACTTTATGTGGGATGAGGGAGGAAGTCGAAGAAAGAGAATGCATCCAACCAGTAATGATGGAGTCAACAAAGACCTTGACAAAAGAATAAATGAAGAAAAACATTGGGGAATTGCAAAAACAAAATCAGGAACTCAAACAAGAAGTGAAGGAATACCAACTATTGGACAGGTATATCAAAAAGGAAAACGAGCAATTGAAAGAAACCAGCCAACAACTTCAAGATGACCATGAAGAAACTTCTAACAAGCTCAAGAAGGTACTACGACTCCTACAATACATTAGGTTCATAAAAAGGGAGTTGAAAGAAGAGGCCTCAGCCATCAACATCATTGATCCACCGAAGTAAAGAATGCAGTCTCAAGTTTTGAAGAAATTTTGGGTTTGTTTTCAGTTGCATAAGGACATGTAATGATTTTGTCATGGGCTAATGTTGAGACCCAAAATTAACATCCCCACTACCCTATTATACTCCTCATCTATACCTTTTTGTCTTACCTAAGCTTGGGTGAATGACAAGAATGCTACCATTGGCCATTGATAAGGTCATTAGGTAAAGTGTGATTAATTCATGCATTTTGTGGTTTATTGAGCTAGGAAATTAAACGTTTCATGTACTAATGCTTCAATTTTCCATGTATAATCTTTGACCTATAGATAAATCCATCCTTCCTGTACCAGCTCAGCTATCCGGTACTTGTGCACCAAGATTTCCACTGTCTTAATCCGGTACCAAGCGTATCTAATACTGAATCTCACATGTTGCGATCTGGTACCAACGGTCGTGGACTGTCATTATCTGGTACCACCATTTGTGCACTGTCATGATCTGGTAACACCATTTGCACACTGTCGTGATCCAGTACCATCTACCTGTCGTGATCCGGTACCAATATAGAGAGACGAATGTACCAAGTTTAGTCCAGATCACATCCAAGACAATTGTTGGATGTTTATTTTCTTTAGCAATGCTATGTTAGAATAGTTTTTTTATTGCCTCATCCTCATGCACTTCGTGTCATGAGGATGAAGTAAAAGATGTAACCAAATAATTAAAATTAACAATTGATTGATTTTCAAATCATTTCATCTCCTTTTGTTTCACGACTAAGACTACTAAATAGTCGTGGCAAGGATGGTGAAAGAGTGGAGAGAGTTAGAATATTACAACATGTGAAGCAACGTGTTATATTGCAGAACATATTTTGAGTGAAGTTTAATAGAAGGATGTCATTTATCTCCATGTCTTGATTGTCTATGATTAAATGTGAGCTGAGTTGTTAGCATAAGTTTGATTCTATGTTTGAAATTTGAATGAGAGTAATGTGTGGGTTGAAAGAAAGCTTACTGTAGACTCCAGTCGCTAACCTGTTGAAGCAGTAAGGGCCCACCACCCAACAAAGGTCAGCATCTTCGTAGATTAGTATTAGCATTTGTTTTTAATAGTGTAAAGATTTAATTCTCTCATATGATAGAAGTACAGCTTAGAGTAGGATTTCCATTATATGATTGCTTAGATATATTTACTCGCTCTGCTTTTTCATATGCTCTATTTTTATGAATTTTATTTTGTTTCATAGACATGAATGTTGTCATAAGTAGTCAGTCATATCTGAAGGAGAACTAGTGAAGTTCACAACAACACATTGTGAACCACAACATACTCAGTATATTGACTGTTGAACTACCCATGTTATGTCTTGATGATTGATGTGTGATTTCCCTTTCAGAAGTGTGGATTGCATAGTTAGTTTTCTGGGTCAGATAGAAGAGTTGATCTATCAAACCAACTCCATCTCATACTTGCATGTGCCATAATGGAGTAGATAGCCTCTCTTGAAAGACAACCAAAGTGCATTTCAGTTTGCTATTTTGTTTTGTTTCCAACATACATAATTTAGAATAGTTCTATGCTCATGACATTAGAATTACCTTTCTTACTGGTGTCTTGTAACTCTGTTGATTACAAATCCCGAATTGATAATTAATGAGTGCATTATACTAAACATATAAGCAACACAACACTCCACATACCTATAAGGTGGTATCCCTTTACTATACTGGAATAATCCTCTATGTGTCTATAGAAACTCCTTCAAATGTTGTTTTTTCTATTTAGTACATCCCTCTAAGGATGTCTTTACCATTACCAATTCATCACCCATCTTATTCTCTCTTAAGAAAATAAACACATATTTCTTATTGGAACTAGTCAACTTTTTGGATTGGTTGGCACTTACTAGTGAGATCTTTGATTTAACTTTGTGTGTGTTGATAATGTAGGACTTTGCATATTTTATCAAGTAGTAATATTTTTATCTCCACGTGAAGATCACATCCCTCATATACATGTAGGGGATTTCAATTTCTACACAAAACACGTCAAGGGGTACTACATCCAAATCCAATTCATCAATAAAATTTGCGCTTACAATAAATTTGAGCTTACATTGTTTCATGACCTTTATTTTTGCATCCTTGTTCACCCACCCAAAAAATTATGGGCTTGGATGATCATGATACTATAACCCAAACTTACTGACTAGATCGACTACTATGATATTGGCTTACGAACTAAAATTGAATAAAGTATCTACCTTGGTATTCTTGACCCAGATCTTGATATGGAAGAGTTTTTTGATCTCCTTCTCTTCCTTCTGAATAAGGATACTCATATTCACCTCCTTCTTCACTAAAGTGCATGCAGTATTCCCATCTAGATCTAAGTTTCTCTCTACCTGGTTTCTTGAATATGTGGCTAGAAGGTTATTTTTTTGGAATCCTTTTTATGGTTCTTAGGGTTGATCTCTGGATCTAATTTCCAACACTTTTCTTAATTGTGACCAATGATATTTCATGGTTATATTGGTTAATTGGATCCTTGAATTGATGTGAAATGGCTATCATATTCCTTTATTTCCCTTTCCACTTCTTGTTTCCTTCCTTGGAAGTGTCCTGATGTTCTTTTTGTTTGGACCCACTTGGTTTTCCTTTATTGTGGCCTATATTTTCTAGATATTGTTCTTGCACACATGGGTCATAAACTATCCTAGGCTTGAAGAGCATCACTTTCTTTCATAAATGATTTTGTATACCCCCTAATACTTGAGGAATACTTTTGGGTTCTTGGGAGAGATACCTAGCATGATAGCCATATTCCTGAATTTGGTGGTTGACTCTTGCACACTATACCGCTTCCTTTTCCTGAAGTAATGTCAATAGATCCATTGGTCCTCTACATACCCAATAGGATAGAACTGAGACTTAATGAGGGTTTTGAAATCATCCCACTTAGTTATTGATGGATCACCCTCCAACATAAGTGTCTCTGTGTGACTTTCCAACTAGGTTAATGCATGGCCCTCTAATTTCAATCTAGCAAATGGAATTTTCTTCTCTTCCACTATATGGTGGACAATGAAATAAACATGTAACTATTGAAACCAATGATTCAAATTTATTGCATCAATATAACCTTGGTATGTCTTGATATCCACTTTCACTTCCATTTTAAATAAGGACTACGAAGGGGTAATGCCACTAGAAATTGGCTTATGTTTCTCGATCTCTTCCTTGACTCATTTTCTCAGTCTTTATTTTCTCCTAGTTTCCCCTCTGATGTGATCTTCAAGTTAGAGACTCTAGGCTCCCCTAATGGTCTGATATTTCTTGCTAGAGTCTCCATGAGGAGGGAAACATTGTGAGATATATCAACAACTTTCTTTTTCATCCTTGCAAATATCTCTTCTACCATATCTTGAGGGTTGTTGTGAACCAACTTATCTGCCATGGCTATGGTTTTGCAACCTTCTTCTTAAGACAATTCTTAGATCCTGCAACTTTCCATAAATACCCCAAAGAAAATTGTTGCTCTGATACTAATATGATCTATAAACTGCCATGGATATTCCACTAGAATGTTTCATAACAACATATCTTATAATATTATTAAATCTTTTTTTTTTATCCAAATTACTTTCTTATATCCCAAATGACTGATTAATATCTTATTGCTTGCAATTATGAAAGTAACTAAAATATGAAAATGAAAGAAATGAGAAAAAAAACACACCATACACACAAATTAACATAAGATATATATTTGGAAACCTAATATGTGAGAACACCTAGATAGAAGGTGAGGCCTATGCTCTTCTCTCTTTTCTTAAAATGAAAATACAAAGAAAGAGGCACTCACTTTGGAGTTTCCTTTAACATTGTGGAATGTATGGATACTATAGAATCTCTCCTCCTCTGTTATTACCTGAAAATAAAAATCCTATATTCTTTGATCAACTATGTAACAAATATAATGCTAAATAATGGAATCCCTTCTCCTTCTAGTGGCCCAGTATCTAACATATCCCAATAGCCATCTAGGGTTAGGATTTTTACTTCCCCGACACTCAATTAGTGATAAGGTTTAGACCTTGTAAAATATTCTTTGAATTACACACATGGATAGCCTGGCATGTGTGAGAATGGGGGCTAACACGGCATGCACTTGTACCATGGTGTTCAACAAGGTAGGTCAACTTGCAAGAGGCATAACTTTCTCATACAAGCCCCAATTGAGGTGATTTTTGCACAATTTGAAAGGTCTCGGTGTGTAGAACACCATCAAGGGTGTGGGTGTAAGTTTTGTATGGTATGTCCCAAAAATATCTATTCAAATCCTAAAAATGGATTTGGAAGGTTCCACACCCAAATTTCCCAAACTAGAAGATATTACTAAAATGGTCTTGCAAGCCAATTCCTCCAATTGTTTCCACCAAAAAAGTATGAATATAGATGAAAAATTATATGATGATCCAATATGGATCACTAATTCTACATATGAATTTATTTTCCTTCAATGCATTACTTGATGAATTTTTCCTCGCTTAAATTTGTCTATATACAATATTTAACAGTGACGTTGGAAAATGTACAAAATAGATTTTGAAAGGGTACTTACTAGTGGAAGTGTGCACAACCCTATTATATGAATGTTGTATGTAAACTAAATTTTGATTCCTTGTCCTTGGGTGATTTTGACTGTATTGTCTCAAAAGCTAACACAAAGTCCTATTTACTACCTCCATTTACTACCCATTAGCTTATGGGTGAAAGGAAATGTATATCTTCAATTTTATATCCAAATTATTCCACAATGAAGTTTGAAGTATATTGATAAACCTAGTATCTCTATCATAAATGATACTCCTTGAAATACGAAAGTGCACCCAAACCATTTCAAAGAAAAATCTTGCAAATTATTTTTTTATGACATTTTTAGAATACACAGGAATGCACATATTAGTGAAGATATATACTACCACATACATGCATTGATTTCCTCACCTAGTCCTTAAAAATCCCCAAACATTCCATGGATATTCTCTCCCCTTTCCCTATAAGGACTAGGAGTGGATTGTATAGGCTTTGTAATATGTTACTTGTATTCTTGGTACAACATAAAATATAACCTCTAATAAACCTGACTATGTTTTCTTGCATCTTGGGATAATAAGCATTCCTTTACAAGTTATACATAGTATTTCTGACACCAAAATGACCAACAACATTGGAGATGCGACCTTGCTTATCTATTGTACTATTTTTATGTCTAATACACAAAGCTTCCCCATCTTGTAGAGTAATCCATATTGGACATGGTAATCAACATATTGTTAATCAATATGATCCTACATGTGGTGATACACTCCCATGATGTCCTCATCCTCTACAGTATTTATTTTTTATTCATCATGGATGAATGAATATACATGCATAGTGACCCCAGAATATCATAGAATATCACGATATGGATTTTGATGTTGGTGTATGTCATAGAATATCATCCAACTTGTTGGAAATTCCCTTTTTATATTTAATCATTAAATGAAACTATTGCAAAAATTCCATCTATTTAAAGTGTCATTCTCACTAGAGCTTACTCTAAGTATATAATAATGCATAGGTTGGTGATTAATATGGATAATGGTCTCCTTGATTGGAAACCAAGGCTTCCACTTATTCATTAATTGGGCCAAGCGACAAAGTTCCTTGAAACATGTAGGATCATTTTTAATACTTCACCATAAAATAAAGCCTCGTGATATAATATTAGTCTCCCTGTTACATTAACATTACCCCAATAGAATATGAATTAGCATACATTTCTTCTTCAAATAACTTCTACAAGTTAGGTAGTGACAGGGCCAAGGATTTAGTAATATTCTACCTCAATTCTTCAAATTATTTGTATCTATTCTTACCCCACTAGACACCATTTTCACTAGTTTCTACAACATGAATTGGTGCTACAACCATCGAATATGATGCTATGAACTTTCTTAAAATATTTAGTATCCCTGACAAAATTCCTATTTTTTGTGGAACTAGTAGGCAGAGGCCATTTAAGGATGGCCTCTATCCTTGCAGGACTAATATTCAATTCGCCTCCACCAGCCACACTCTCCAAGTAAACCAAGCAATTCCTAGCATACTCACAGTTCTTTATTTTTTCTATCTATTAATGTTTCCTAAGTGTCTATAACACTCAATTCATGAGTACCATATGCTCCTCCCAAGTATAATGTAAAAAAATAATCTTGGAATGAATGTAACACATCATTCATTGAACACATGAAAGTAGTCGATGGATTACACAAACTAGAATGCATTACTAAGATTTCATACAAACCTTACTTCATCTTTGATTAAGAGATATTGGTTTCCCTTGTCATAAAGAAGGGAGAGCTTATATATCTTTATAGACTACAAAACACTACACCATAGCCATCAAAATTCAAAATATTGAATTCTAATGCATTAATAAAAGTTGCACCAATAAAAAAATATAAGCATACACATTTAACAACTTCTAAGTCTAAATCCTTATTCACATATTCTAGTGGATGAGGGTGATCAAGAATCTTTAAACCCAAATTATTTGCGAGGTATTCTATAATGAGGTTTTTGAACTTATGCTTATGATGAGATGGGGGAGTGAATAAATATAAGATACTTTTTACTTCAAATGATCATTCATCAACCATTAATTAACTTTAAAACAATAAATTCATGTAAAATTAGATCACAGTACACATAGTTCAATTTGGAAACCCTTGTGGGAGAAAAACACAAAAACTTATATTTATAAATGTTTGTAGGAACCAACCTACTTTTACAAATATTATAGGCACCAATATACTAGAAACACCAAACTCTTTAGCGAGCATCAACTCGACAATATATTGTGTAAGAAACAAGCTAATAGAGACATGAATATCTCCAGTCGAGCACCAACTAAACAAGATATTGTGTCGGCACCAACCTACTAGAGACACTAATATAATCACCTAAGCACTAACTCAGTAAGACCTATATAGGGACCAATATAAGATATTCATACATAGAGTAATTTTAACTTCACTCCCATGCTTCATACTTCATTCATTTCACATCATCATCATACCTTTAACTTTCATGCTCTATCGTCTCTCCTTGCTT
This sequence comes from Picea sitchensis, assembly GCA_010110895.2. Lineage (NCBI taxonomy): Eukaryota > Viridiplantae > Streptophyta > Pinopsida > Pinales > Pinaceae > Picea > Picea sitchensis. The sequence goes on along the minus strand of SNQJ01S0012562.1, from coordinate 94,409 downwards.
TATACCCCAGACATAACTTCAAACCTTAGTCATATTTATATTCCATGCCCTGTAGAAACTCATAGCTTCATTCCCATAATATAATTCCATATTGTAGCATCGCAACCTCAAAAAAACATACTTTGCAGCATCATAGACCTTAGTCCTCCATAGCACACCCTTACAAATCCAAGAAAACTCCTCTTGCACACCTCAGATCTCTTCTACACACTTGTGCTTGCTCTTTGTTGGGCATGCATTTTGTATGAGAATAACTAAGTTTTGGGATCTATGCCATAGAAAATGAAAGAGTAAAAGGAAATACCAGAGTGCGCGACAAGGATGAATTTTGCGACGTAAAAGTAGGAAAATCAACAGATTGACGCAAAAGAAGGAAAATAAGTAGATCGGTGCAAAAGAAAGAAAAACAATAGTTCAATGCAAAAGTACAAAGAATGGTTATAACCCATTAGGGTTTTGGGGATAAGTTGTTATGAAGCATTAGGGTTCTTATCCATACCTCTATGTATAAATATGTAAAAGTTAGGGGAATATTAGGCTACTGAGAATGAGAGATTAGGTCGCTCATGATTGATGAAGATAATTTTATGCTTAAGGTTTTGGGGAATATATTTTGAGGATAGAATCATATTTGATAATTTGCAGAGATAGACTCACACTGCAAAGAGGCTAGGCAATTTTTGGGATTAGAATATGTTGTATCTTTTGTACGCATAGTACACATGCCTGGGGTGATTATTTCACAAAGACTAATATAAGAACCTATATTTTGTGGACATAGCCCAAGGATTGGTTGAACCATGTTAAAATCATGTGTCTAACGTGTTTGTTGGTGTGATTATTCATGGATGTTATGTTTATTCATGATTAGTATAGATCTATGTAACATATGGTTGATGCATAGGGTGAATACATATTAATGTTTATGTTGATAGCCTCGCATCACCTAATCCCTTCCCAAACTTGGTTCCTGTAGCCCCAATAGATTCCTTGGGTGACACTTCACTTATATGTTGGTGATGCTAGAAGTCCTGGTATCTAAAGGGTTTTTGTTGGTTGAATAAATTGAACCTAGGGTCTTATAACTATGCACCACAAAATGGTTTTGTTGTTGGACCTAAAATATATAATTGAGGGAATGTTATGGAGGCCGAATAAGAAAGAGATACTCAAATTTTTTGAAAGGAAGGAGCGAGAAATTTCCCAAGGGGAGAATAAAAACCTTTAGATCAACAATGAACAATGGTTGCAAAGGTATGTGTTCACAGATCTACATGAGATTTTATTTGGTGAATTTATAAATATTTTAGCTAAATGGTTAGAAAGGTTAGTGGAGAATACTGGAATATATCGAACTATAGCTCCAAGGAAATAGACCCCTAAGTTGGTAAGACAATTAAATTCTCTAAGAAATACTACTTGTGCAGTTGATTTATGGTTGAATAACATATTGGGGGGTTATATTACAGAATTTTCAGTAAATTGTACCCAATTGTATAGTGTCATAGAAAGGGATTTCTTCAAGGCTATATGTAGAAGGTTTCTGAAAGAATTGGGTACCTGGATAAAGATGGTGTTGCGTGAAAAATGTTTGATGATGATGGAATCTGATTACTAGGGGAATTTGTGCACATAAGGGAAATGGGGGATGACCAAGGGATGGTTTGAAGGTAGGAAGGAATGAAGAATAAAATGCATAAGAAAAGAAGGGACTGAGGATGTAGATAAATGAAGAAGGTGTAATGGATGAAAATACAAATTTGGAGTACTGTGCAGTGGAGGAAGATACAAGAGGTTGAAAACCGGGGCTTAGAAAGGAGAGCAACACAATGAGTATGAGAGGAGAGAACCTTGCGCAATATTCCAGATCGTAGAAATACCAATTATAGAAGGAGAGGGAGAGGATCCTCAGTTCAGTCATATAATAAAAGAGTTGTTAATTCCTATTGAGGTTGGATCTTGCGTTGAGCCCATGACCTCGTGTGCATCACTTGGATCTGAGATAAAATTTGAAGATTTGTCAAAAACACTTATAGTTCTTGAAGGAAGTCAGAATAGTAGTAGCCATAGAATGAAAGTAGTGCATCGATTTAGAATCAACCAGAAACACCATGGGTAGGTACTATGAAAAACACCATGGCAGGGTTACACAATACATTGAGAATGTTTGAGTTCCAGGGAGTTGGGTCGGAAGACCCAGAACAACATCGATTTGTATGTGAGACGATTTGGGTTGTGTAGAATGTCTAGGATGAGTCCATAAATATTGCACAGTTGGAAACAACGTTTAGAGGCCACACATTAGTTTGGTACAAGAAACTGTAGAGCACTACACCATTAGGTCAAGTGAGGACATTGGAAGAAATCCGACAAGCGTTATTGAAAGAGTTCAAGAATCCAAAATTTGAGTCGCAATACATTACAAAGTTGAACAAAATCAAACAAGTGCAGACTGATTCAGTTTGGGACTATGATTAAATATTTAAGGATTTGATAGGTAGATTCACATTCCAAATCCCGGATCAACGAAACAGAGAATGTTTTATTACAAGACTATTTCCACACATTTCCTTCCCATTGATACAAAATAAGGTTGCTTCATATCTTGAATCTTTTGAGATTGCAATGAAGTTGGAGCATGTCCTATAGGGGATGGCGAGGGGATGGCTCAATTCCAAACACAGTTAGTTTTCTTGACAATCCAATTAGTAGATCTTAGGAAAGAAGAGGAGAAGAGGGAACAATTCTGGTCTATCATGTGTAGGACTAAAGGCCACCATAAGGAAAAATGCCCAGCCTTTGTGTAGTATTTTATGACTGGAGCACTGAACCCATTACCAAGAGGAGGGTACTATGAAATATGAAATAAATGGGGACATAATCTGCCTAATTTTCCATTTCTATAGAAATAACAGAGTACACCCATAAATTTATTTTTAACTTATGCAAGTCAGTAGGGAAGGAAGAGAAGGTCTAACACACATTCAACCTAATGAGAGAGTACACTTTAGATATTTATAGAATTCAATATGAAAATAATGTGACACAAGGAGGCTTTCCACATTATAAAAATCCGAGAGGATTTATTCCAGGAGGCTAAGGAGGATTTGGCAGAAGTCGAGGAAGAGGGGGTTTTGGTAGAGGATGTAGAGGACCAATAATTTGATACAATTGTAATCAATTGGGGCACTTAACTCATGACTTCCTGAATATTTTTACAACTTGCATGTATTGTAGAGTACTAGATCATGTGACAAAATATTGTTCGCAATTACTTGCAAAGTGACAGGAAAGAGGGAATCAAAACTAGAACTTGAATTAGAATGTACAAAAGATATCAATGGAGATGTGTGACGAAGGACCTATATTAGCAATTTTCATGCATGGACGAGCTCGGACAGGGGATGATGTGACAAATAAAGGTATGCATATTGAGAAATGGGTAAGGAAATAAGTAGGAGATACTATGTTGAGGTTTGATTCACAACAAAAGAAAGAGATGTATCAGCAAACAAGGAAGGAGATACTATGACTGGATAGGATAACATCGACATCATCTGCACCTCCTATGGTTGACATGCCTTTAGTCTATAATCGTACTATCCTGGAAAGGATGCTTCAACAGGTAAGTACTTAGAAATAATTTCTGAAAAATTGTTTAGAACTGATGAAAGATGAAACTGCATTGAATGCATTACGTGGAATGATTGATCATTGTGTGCAAGAAAGGGAAGTTCCCACCGCGTAGAGGGTAGTGAATCAGGTGTTGCACAATAAGAGGACAAGAGGAGAGTTTAGAATAAGTGTGCATATTAGGTAATATGACATGGAAAATTTCATTTCAGACTTGGGTTTTGATGTAAATGTTTTACCGAAGAAAACATGGGAAATTATGGGGAAGACAAATTTAATTTGGTCTCCCATTCAGTTAAGATTGGTGAACCAACACAAGATAGTACCAATTGGCTAATTGATAGGGCTACCTATGAATATATATGGGGTGTGTAGTATAGAATATTTCTAATTTATGGAGATCGTGTATGATAGTCAACCACATCTAGCACCAATGGGGCTTGAATGGGCCTTTGAAAATAAGGTATTTATTAATATGAAGAAAAGGGAAATGATCTTTGAAGTAGGGGAATTCAAGGTTACCGCACCGTTGGATCCGACAAAAGGAAAGAGATATATAGAAACATATAAAGGGAATGAAATTGATAACCTTTATAATATGACTGTGAAAATGGATGAATATGTTAATACAAATATAGATGGTGCATTATCTCGTGTGCGTCAGATTTAGAGGAAGGTTTGGAATAGTCACAACAAAGGATGCATGAAGTATAAACCAGATAGTGTGCCTGGATTACTCAATCATTGTGTTGGATTAGAATGGACTTATTTGACCTACCAAAGTATGATGGTTTGAATGACATAGGATTTTTTTTAAAGGCGTTTGATTTGCAAATAACTGAACAACAAATATTGTTTCCATTAGATGTTGTCTTGAAGGCCACTCCAGCCATATGGTGGGATTCACATAAAGGAGTAGAAGATTGGAAATAGTGTAAAAGGTTAATGCCATTTATATTTGGTACCGAGGTTGATTATATTGCGTAGAAATATGCAAGAGTAAGTGACCCGATAGACCATATTGCGTAGTACAAAAATATATGAAGTTCAATACTGTATAAGGAATGTATGCATAGTTTCATGCATACATTGGATATAATCCCCAATAACCAGTACCTAGAACTAGAAATGTGCAAAGAAACAACGAATTGGGACAAGATAAATCAAAGGATTAAGATAAAATTTACTTTTGAAAATGAATTGCCATTAGTAGATGGAAATTTTCATGCCATTAGAAACGAGGTTTTTTCAGTAGAAGGGTCGATGGATGTAGTACTCATGTGTAGTGTGAATCTTCTGTGAAAGTTCATGAAATACTAAAATGTTATAATGTTTCTAAAGAATATAGGGATGAGGAAGTTCCAAGAAATATACAAATACCTGAAAATGAGAGGGAACGCGTAGTATAAGGTCCATAGCTTGTATCTGTTGTGTATGCACAACCATTAAGAACGCTTAAGGTGAATATTGGTAAAAAATAGAATCCAAAGTTTCCACAGATAGGTGACTACTGGAATAATGAAACTGTGTAAAATATTAGACTTACTTCCTCAATATCAAGATCTATTCCCAACCATGTTTTCATAAATGAAAGGGATAGCTAGTGAGCTAGGATAAATGAAGATCCATTTGAAACCAGATGCTAAGATAGTAAGACAATAACCCTACATAATGAAACTGAAGTATAAAGAGAAGGCAAATGAAGATATAGACTGAATGTTAGAAGAGAGAATCATTGAACTAATAGTAGAATCAAAATGGATAAGTACAATGGTAGTAAAATATAATAAAACTATGGGAATCAAAATTTGTGTAGACCTAAGAAAGCTAAAGGATGCATGTCTGCATGATCCATTTCCAACACCTTTTACAAATGAAGTGCTAGAGAATGTAGGGGGGTGGGAGGCCTAATATTTCATGGATGGATTCTTAGGATATCACCAGATATAGATTGTTTAGGAAGATAGACATAATACTACCTTTGTGACAAAGTGGGGAAGCTACCATTACACAATGATGCCTTTTGGGATGAAGAGTGCACCTGGAATTTTATCGAGAGTAGTTTTCACAACCTTTAGGAATTTATTCATAAGTTCCTTGAAGTTTATTTAGATGATTGGAATATGTTTATTCTATTAAAATATCATATATAAGTAGTGAGATTAATGTTGAATAGTTGTAGACAATGCCAAATTTCATTGAATTTGAAAAAATGTATTTCATGTGTGCCTTTTGGAATTTTGTTGGGCCATGTGGTATGTAAGCAAGGCATACTAGTGGGTCCTACCAAGATTGCAATTAGTATGGTTTTACCACCACCTACATCAATACGACAATTAATATAAACACAAGGCCATATAAGATAATATAGGAAGTTCATTAAAGGATATGTGCAGATTACAACACCCATGGAGAAGTTTTTGAAGAAATAAGCTAAATTCTAATGGAATGAGGATTGCTAGAAAGATTTAGATACATTGAAGAAGAAGTTAGTGATTGTGCCTATTTTGATATTCATAGATTGGAAGAAGTAATTTCATGTTCATTTGGATGTGTTATCCATAGCTTTAGGCGTTGTATTATCTCATCCAAGAGAAAGTGAGTTAGACCACCCAATTTCATTTTCTAGAAGGAATTTGTCAACAACAAAAAAGAACTACACTACAACAGAACGAGAGGGGTTGGTAATGGTGTATATGTTGCATAAGTTTAGACATTATTTGTTGGGTTCTGATTTAAAGATGTATACAGACCATTCTTCACTCAGTGTTGGGGGGGATAATTTGTAGATGGTTAATTTCTCTCCAAGAATATCAATTTGAAGTCATCATTAAACCAAGAAAATTGAATGCAGGACCAGATCACTTATGGTGCATTCTATCAGGAGAAGATGCAGGGAATTTAGATGATAGTTTACCAAATGTGCATTTATTTGCAGTTAAAATGGTGGATGCCTACTTCATAGACATTGTGCAATTATTAAGTAAATGAATGGCTCCATTGGACATGATAGTTTCACAAAATAAACAATTAGTGGCTAAGGTACCAGACTATCAGCTAATCATAAGAAACTTATATAAGTTAGGTGTAGATGGGATATTAAGAAAACATGTGTTAGAGAATGAAAGGCCAATGATACTATCATAAGCACATGAAGGTATTGCAGGAGGACACTACGTAGGTAAATATGTTAGAATATAATGGATGTGCTCATTTAACCATAGAAAATATAGCAATATTTTCACCCAACCATAGGTCAAAGCCACCCTTGAGCACCTTAACCTTGACAAAGAATGATTCTGGAAGCAAACCCTAGGCTTAATATCCAAACAAGGTGGCACACCTCTCTCCAAGGATAGTGCACCAAGAAAGAATAACCAAAAGAGGCCAAGAAGAAGGTCCAAACCATAACCAAGAGAGAGTCCAAGCCAAAACCGAAATCTTCTAGTTGCAGCAGCTACAACTGCAACTCTTCTTCAAACTTGTGCACCACTATCTTATGCAGTTATGAGAGGTGAGTATAAATGAGCTTAAGCACCCTCTATTTATAGTCCTCCAAGTCACTTAACTGGGACAAATTATTCTTTTGGAGGCTAATAACTTAATATAAATCATTCTCTTGAGCTTACTTGTCTTCTAGGGTTATTAACCAACTATTTAGGGTTTCTTCTTGCTTCCTGGAATATTCTATTCTCATCAAGGTTACACGTGAAGGTAAATACCTCCCACGGCTACCATAATATCAACACTTCCTCCTATATAGGGAGGTATTGAAGGCAATGGTATTTAGCACAAACATACCATTGAACCGGTAACATCATCATAGTCGTGTAGACTATCTCATGATTAGATCACGAGCACCATCATCACTATCAACGTTAGTTGAAAATATCAACTGCATCATCTCTCGAAACCATACTCTATCTGAGTAATCAGACATGATGTTGAATAAGTCACTCACTTCAAGGAGTGATACAAGGACCATTCTTCTATACATCCTAGAAGAATGACTATCCCAACAGATGATAAAAGTTATGCCATGGACTACAGAGACAATTCATATAGAAATGTCAATATAGGATTATTTTCTAATCAAGTTATAGAGATTTCTCTCAACCTGTATGGCTTAGAAAATATCGTTCTTGAACCATATTCCTAATCAGGCACAATCTATGACTTAGGAAAATACTAGTCCATGACATGTCAACAAACTATCAACCTGGACCATTCTCCACAGAGAGAATACCTATCCACCAATGATCTGTTCTATCTAGACCATTCTTTGCCTGGAGAAGGTGTGTCCACAAGCACACTGACTATCCATCTAGCTGATAATCATTTTCAACACTACTGATAGTCTATGTGGAAAACATAACAATGTTATTCAATAGAACACACATGTGTCTATCCATAGTAGTACACAACTATAATACAGTGGTACACTACCACACCCAGTAGCACACAAATGCTCAAAAAGTGACACATAGTCACAACTGGTGGAACAAATCCACCACAGTAGCATACATCTACAGTCCAGAGACATACAGTCTCCATAGAAATCATATCATCTGATATCAACCTGCACAAAAAAATAATGTTATGATATAAACTGAATCATCTGGGCCATTCTTCCACTCAAATCTGTGATATCTGGAAGAGCATCTTCCCTTAGAAGGTAAAACATCAATCATGATCTACTAGACTATTCTTCTCAAGCATAGACGAATCATTTTCCTTATTTCTGAGCCTGGACCATTCACCTATCTGGGCCACTCCTCCGACACTAAACAAAGTGAAACCTGGAGAGAATGAGTCTGCCATAGAGAATGCCTATCCCTGATTGATGAACGTGGACCATTCACATATATGGGCCATTCCTTCAGCACTAAACAAAGTGAAACCTAGAGAGAATGAATCTTCTCTGGGAAATGAATATCTAGACCATTTCCTAAGGAAATGATTGTCCTGCACCAACCTCCAAAATGAACCATTCTTCAAAACTGCTCACAACTATGAGCTTTGAAAGAATTATTGTTTGGCAAGGTGGACCAATTTTCTTGACCACTACTAAGAGTGACCTTCAAGAAGAAAGAATGTCCTAGACCATTCCCCCAAACCGGCCACAAGGGGAATTGTTGTCTATAGTACATCAACAATCCATCGAACCATTTTCATTATGAAAATGACCATTCGATCTAGACCATTTTCCAAACTGGAAAATGCCTATCCATCTGAAATCTCAAACCACTTTCCGAATTGGAAAGGAACTACTCATCCTGGACCATTTTTTGAACTGAAAAATGATTGTCCATAAATCAATAACACATCAGTTTTGCCTCCCAACCTGGGAGTCATCTCTTCTCTTTTCAATAAGGAAGTCATGTCCACAAGCTCCAGCTTGTTTCTTGAGTACACAAAATCTTTCATCTTGGACAAAGGCTTTACCAAAATATCTGCTTATCAAGGAGAATGTAATGCTTGATCTCAATGTACTTTGGTCTTTCTAGAACACTTATTTTCTCTGAAGGATTCATATAGCTATGATCATTATAGTATATTATAGTTGGAATCATCGTGGAAAGGGTCAAACTGGAACATGTCCAAATGGTACTTCTTCTGTCATCATGAGAGTTTGTCATGGATTAACAATCCATCATCCTAAACTTCCAGGTAACTGTTCTGATACAATATCTCTGTTATAGAAAGTTTTCACCATGCTTCTGTTGTTCATTGGAGGCTCTGCACCAAGTTGTTTGAATCTATACAATATATTATTCCATCTTCATACAAGAGTCTCTTTCTGGTATACCTCAAAAACCTTGAGTTTTCTCTACATATACTTCTTTATTCAATTACTATGTTGAGGAGAACAATCCTTACATTCATCTGATGTGAATTCCAACCCATGGATATTTTAGAAGATATAATGGCTCATGTAGAGGTATGTCTGGTTTACTGGAACAAGAAATCATCATAGTCTTCTCCCTCCATCTGGGAGAACCTCTAGTTATGAATCTCACAATGCTTCTATTCATAAGTATTTCATACATTGTTCTTCATCACAACTTCTATTTCTTCTTCTTGATTTCTTCTAGTGGATTCAAACCAAGATAGTAGTCTTGTGATTCTTGATATAGTGATTGGTTGTTCTAGATTTTCTTTCTGTCTTGGAATCTTCATGTTCTTCCTCATGTTTCTGTTTAGCTCTTGGGTCCATGAAGTTTTCTATAGATTACATGCCCTGAAGTTTCCAACTTCTTCTTTTCATCATAGGATCATGGATGTGGATGGAAAACCAAGGATACTTTAAGGCTTCTTTTTTAAGAGGAACTCTTCTAAAGTCAAACTGAACATGTGATGCTTTTCATGGTTGCTACCATTGATGGGAACATGGATAGATACTACATAATATTCAATGGATAATATTATCTAGGATTAGCTCCCTCCTAATCCTTGCTTCATGCATGAATGCATGCACTTATTTTGGAATTATATAATCATCTCCCTCCATATAAGAGAGTCCACGCTTCAATATGCATATTTGTTTCCTTCTGCAAAGTATCGTAGGTCTCTTTATAATTTCCTCTTGAATGCTGACTTCTTTCTGTTTTTACTTCTTCCAGGTTTCTTCAAGTTTCATTCTGATTTCGGTAGTTGTAATAGCTTCTGTAGGAATTGTTACCAAGGATTGTCAATGTACTTCATCTTTCCATGTGAATTTCTTGTCTTAGAGTCATCATGATATCAATCCTTATCTTGTTATTCTTCCATCGGTATTGTTTCTCTTTGAACATCTTATCTTCTAAGAAATAGATATACAAGATATGTACATAAACTATGTAAACATGGTATGTACAAAAACTATGAAGAATATTGTTACCTTGTCTTAGAAGAAGAAGTTTATTTTATCCTGATTGGTCTTCTTTGAGGGTTTCCTTTCTTAAAAAATTGATGCTTCGTGTGTTTCCTTCCTTTTCTTTAGCTCGGGACAATGATTCTTGTAGTGACAATATTTATGACAATTGAAGCATTGTATTTTTGACATATCTTTCTCTTGATTTGGCTTCTTCTTTGAGCCAAATTTCCTTTTAATCCTAAAATTCTTGAACCTTGTTGTGAAGGCTTGATCATTGCATTTCTTTTTGGGTTTCTCTTTTGTACTAATCCTCGATTCTTCTTGTGCACAAAAAGTCCAAAGTTCTTCAAATGTAGGATACTCCTTCCTTGTGTTCACGCTTGCGGAAAATGCATCCCATGTCTTGGGAAGACCATTGAGTACTATATTTACCAATTCCTTCTCTAAAATGTTCTCTTCAATATCTTGTAGTTGATCTCTTAACTGAGATATCCTCAAAAAGCATGATGTTATGTTGTCATCATCATTCATTTTCATGTCACAAAGCTCATTCTTTAAACTCATTACTTGTTCAATGTTTCTGACTAAGAAGAGGTTTGTTAGGGAATCGTACATATTCTTAGATGAGTCAAGATGGGAGATGTAGGTTATCAGGTGGTATTTTACAGAGTCCACTATGATACTCATGGAATTGATGTCATTGTCTTTGAACTTCTCCAAAACTGCAACGTTACGAGGTTCCTTCTCTTTCCCTTCTTCGAACTGTGGTTCCATGATCTTTCCTTTCACGATTTCCAACACCTTATTCTTGGAAAGGATGAGTTAAATCCTTGTATTTCATGCTCTGAAGTTAGAATCCCCTTCTAAATTGTTTTCTAACTTCATAGAGTAAGTCATAACTGCTTTGACTTGGTCAACCCTTGATTTTTGACCAAAAACTCAAAATTGATGTCTTAGCTTTCTGAGAGTACCATAAGATGTGCTAGGCTAAGGTGCACTAGGCTATCCATAAATTATGTCAATATATTCACTTAGGGTGCCTCAACAAGAGGGTTAGGGTTTCATTGTTGTAGCAAAAACTAGCTCCATCTGCAACTATAACTGAACAAATCCTCCCAATCTATCTTCTAGCGGTTAGAATCCCCGAAGATAGTGTGGGCTCATAAACTATTAGAATATAATGGATGTGCTCATTTAACCATAGACAATATAGAAATATTGTCACCCAACCATAGGCCGAAGCCACCCTCGAGCACCTTAACCTTGACAGAGATTGATTCTGGAAGAAAACCCTAGCCTTAATAGCCAAACAAGGTGGCACATCTCTCTCCAAGGATAGTGCACCAAGAAATAATAACCAAAAGACGCCAAGAAGAAATTCCAAACCATAACCAATAGAGAGTCCAAGCCAAAACCGAAATCTACTAGTTGCAGTAGCTGCAACTGCAGCTCTTCTTCAAACTTTCGCACCACTATCTTATGAAGTTATGATAGGTGAGTACAGATGAGCTCAAGCGCCCTCTATTTATAGTCCTCCAAGTCACTTAACTGGGCCGACTTCTTCTCTTGGAGGCTAATAACTTAATACAAATCATTCTCTTGAGTCGACTTGTATTCTAGGGTTATTAACCAACTATTTAGGGCTTCTTCTTGCTTCTCGAAATATTATATTCTTGTCAGGGTTACATTTGGAGGTAAATACCTCCCATAGCTACCATAATATCAACAAAAGAGACATCACAAAAGATTTTGTGTGCAGGGATCTAGTGGCCCACACTTCATAAGGATGATAAAGAATATTTCCAGTCATGTGATGTTTGTCAAAGGGTTGGAAAGCCATCCAGAAGGGAAGAGATTCCCTTACATCCACATGTTACACTGCAATATTTTGATAAATGGGAAACATACTTGATTGGAATGATCAATCCACCAACCAGGAGATCATGAGATAGGTATATAATCACTACGACAAAGTATTTGATCAGATGGGAAGAAATAACACCAGTTACAGACTGCAATGCAGAGATTACTATTCAATTTTTATTTGAGAATGTCATTACAATATTTGGATTCCTGTGCATTTTACTAAGTGATCAAGGGACACACTTACTGAATAATACAATTACAACATTGACTAAGGAGTTTCAAATTCACTGTCATAGGAGCATGTCATATCACCCTCAGGAAAATGGGATAGTATAATCCTTCAATAAAATTTTAGAGAATGCTCTGAAAAATATATGCAACATAGGAAGGGATGATTTGGACTTGAGGATCCCTACAGTATTATGGGCATTTATGACTACAAGAAAAAATTTGACAGGATAGAAACCTTTTAGGTTGGTATATGGGAAAGAAGTAGTAATTCCAATGGAATTTATTGTGCCATGCTTGCGCATTGCAGTGATTGATGATATTTCAGAGTCTGACGCATTAGAGGGAAGATTGTCACAGTTGTTACAACTCGAGTAATACCGATTTGTTGTAGGATTCCATCAATAAGTCTAGAAGGTAAGAGAAAAATCATGGCATGATAGGAATATTAAACATAAAAAATTTCAAGTGGGAGACTTAGTGTTGCTATATGACAACAAGTTCATGCAACACCTAGAGAATTTTAGGATGCATTGGTTAGGACCATATTGTTGCTACTGAGAGGGGGGTAAATCAGTACCAAGTACAATTTAAAAATCTTTTTCAAATTATACTTAAACCATTCAATTATATCCAATGATCATTGAACAATAGTATAAGAGTTACACCAATACACCATGCACAATATATGAGAAATAATCAATAGTTATTGTTCAAGGCAAGTAATGACTTCCAAAGGTAGCTACAGCTTCCAAATGTAAAGGGAGGGATAAAACTCCAAGAGGAATATATAATCCTCCAATATCAAGAGAGTTTTGAACTCTCCATCCTTGCCCCTTCCTTCCACCCAAGAATATATGAGAGATAATAAAACTTTACATTAGATCATCACCATCAACCAACCATCACATAGAACCTGATAATGCTTCCTGAGACTTCTTCAATTTATGCAATTCTTCAATTCTTGGAATACTTTGATCCTATAGATAATATTATTCAATGTATTCTATGAAACTTCTCCAAGTTTCACTCCTTGAATCCTCCCCAAAAATAAGTTATAGAGAGAATGGTAGACCTTGTTCAATTTTGGTTTATTCAGGAGACCAAACTTGTACAGAATGCCTCGCGCTCAATATTTAACATCATATTATGAAACTCTCACACAAGAAACTAAAGTCTGTACTCCTTCCAATGCATTTTTTCCCACTTCATTTTGATTCTCTATGAAGACTTTATGATTGTTTTACCAAGAACACCTGTTTATTGACTAGCTTTAGAACTGGTCAAAAACCCTATCTTCCACAGAGTGTATCTCCATAATTATAGTGAATCAAGAGATGAAAATTTACCACAGGTAACTTGATATGTCTTCTCAATACCATAGAAATTTCACCATCTGAATCTCTGAAATCTCATGCTTTATGACCAAGATTATTTCACTTGTAACATACAATATTTTGATTTGTTAATGGGTCAAATGGATTATAATTTGTGTTGATACGTCTATCAACATTTCCATATCTACCATTTTCACCATTCATGTAGATTTCATAGTTATTCCTTTCATTGATTCTACAATTGATTTCCTTGTGTCCAAAATTTCCACAAGTATAACAATGTCCAAGGAAGAAATTGTGATACCTGGGAGTAAGTGATCTTCTTTGTGGTGTGGTCCATCTGGGTTCACGATATATTATTTTGTAGTTTCCTTCATAATGATTTATTTCATACCTGATGGGTGAGGATATTCTTGATGTCTCATTCCTTCCGAATTCTAGTCTTCTATCTTGTTGTTCAACTTGTTCATGAGTGTTGGTTTCATCATTTTCATCTTCCTTCTCTTGTTTTGTTGTCTTCAAAATGTCATTGTATCCTAGTCCTGTCTTGTCATTTGGAGATCTTTGATTTCTAAGGATCTCATCTAATTTTTCAGTGCTTTTTTTGAACTTCTTTAATTTTTTTGTTGCCAATAGTAGCTCCCCTTTTGTGTGATCCAATTCTGCTTTTAATTTCTCATAATATTCTAATTGTTCCTTCAAGCTATTAATGGTATTTTCAAGCTTGTAATTCTCTTCTTCACAACTATTCAATTCACCTTTTAGTATTATGTTTTTGTTTCTAAGCCTGTTATTTTCATTTTCAACATGTTTCAAATTTTCAAGATTCTCATCTTCTTGTTCACTCTTAGCATTGTCTTTGTATCCCCAAAAGGAATCAAGGTTGGTTTCTTCGTCTGAATCTTCTTCACAAATGATTTCTTCTTCTTTAGAATTCTTTTGATCATCATCCTGGGTTTCTTGGGTTATGAA
>SNQJ01S0012562.1:39640-70887 GCA_010110895.2 Picea sitchensis | reverse complement strand
CTTCTTCTCATTTGGATCGATTGGAGCATTATTTGGGATTACATATCCATTTACAATTGAGTACCAAATGTCTACTCCCAAAGCCGCTAGGTAAGTTTTCACTCTATCACTCTAGTATGCATAATTTCTTCCATCAAATTTTTGAATCCCATCTGAAATTTGCTCATGGTCATCCATCTTTGCTCAGGATTTTCCTTCCAATGGTTAAATTGTTCTGAAGGCAACCTGCTCTGATACCAATTGTTGATACTGAGAGGGGGGTGAATCAGTATCAAGTACAATTTAAAAACCTTTTTGAACTTATACTTAAACCATTCAATTATATCCAATGATCAATGAACAATAGTATAAGAGTTACACCAATACACCATGCATAATATATGAGAAATAATCAATAGTTATTGTTCAAGGAAAGTAATGACTTCCAAATGTAAAGGGAGGGATAAAAATCCAAGAGGAAGATACAATCATCCAATATCAAGAGATTTTTGAACTCTCCATCCTTTCCCCTTCCTTCCACCCAAGAATATATGAGAGATAATAAAACTTTGCATTAAATTATCACCATCAACCAACCATCACATAAAACCTGATAATGCTTCCTGAGACTTCTTCAATTTCTGCAATTCTTCAATTCTTGGAATACTTTGATCCTGTAGATAATATTATTCAATGTATTCTCTAAAAATTCTCCAAGTTTCACTCCTTGAATCCTCCCCAAAAAGAAGTTATAGAGAGAATGGTAGACCTTGTTCAATTATGGTTTATTCAGGAGACTGAACTTGTACAGAATGCCCCGCGCTCAATATTTAACATCATATTTTGAAACTCATACACAAGAAACTAAAGTTCGTACTATTTCCAATGAAATTTGTCCCACTTCATTTTGATTCTCTATGAAGACCTTATGACTGTTTTACCCGGAACACCTGTTTATTGACTGGTCAAAAACCCTATCTTCCACATAGTGTATCTCCATAATTATAGCGAATCAAGAGATGAAACTTTTACCACAGGTACCTTAATATGTCTTCTCAATACCATATAAATTTCACCATCTAAATCGTTCTATAAAAAACGTTATAGAAAAAATGGTAAGATGACCTGAAAATAACATACCTTAGAACACATCACCAAAAAACTTCATCCTCCCTTGAAATCCGGCCTTCTTTACTTCCGATTTCCTCTGAAATTCAAATTGTGTATCAAATGAATGTATAATGATATTTATTTATACCATTTATGTCATTTACTTTTAACATTAGGGCCGACCTGACACTTTCTTATTTTTTAATTATGTTATTTAATTATCTTCATGTCCTACATGTACTTCCTTCTTCAATTCACTTTGTCATCTTCAAAAATTTATTTCTCCTCAACCATGAGGATCCACGTGATGGGCCACATACCACCAGAAACAACAAGATGTATACTATCCATCCATGGGTGTTGTATCTGCATGTGCATTCTCCTTCATGTCCAAATACCTTCATCAATATTGCAGTCCAAAACCCATGGCTAGGGCTGACATCAATGACAACAACCAATCTTCCAACACATATGTGATCAAGTATGTAACATAAGCAGGTGTTGTGAAACTAAAAATGTTGAATGGTGAATTCTTGGGGGTACTGGTGAATTGGATTCGGCTAAAAATTTATAGGGACAACCAACTGTCTGTGCATTATTTCGACCTGTGCAATAACTTATGTACCATAGTAGTGTATTATAGTAAGAAAAAGAAAAAGAAAAAATAGAAAAAGAAAAAGAGGAAAAAGTAATAAATAAATTTAAGGAAAGAAACACAAAATTGAAGTGTTAGTCAAGGGTCAAGAAGTTAATATAGTTTAGATAAATAAATAAATAGGAGAATGTCATGGATGAGAACAAAGAGTATTGAAAAAAATAATCAAACTGCATGGGGGAAGGCTTAGAAGATTAAGGAAATCATTAGAATTTTTCCACCCGCCGAGAAGATGACGACAATGCAAGAGAGTAAGAAACTATACTCTGAGATGAACCAACTAAGGTTCAAGCAAAAATCTCACATGAAACAAATAGAGATGCTACAAGAAGAGGCATTAAAAGTTACAGAGGAAATAACAGAAGCACAATGCAGGATCAAACAAGCAGTGGAACAAGATGAAGATAAACGATAGACTCATATCACTATATAATTAGTAGAAACAAATTTTTTGAATGAAACAAAGGTCAAGGAGAACACCAACACAACAAAGGATATTTTTGAAAAATTCAAGGAGAAGTTAAAAAAGTCTTAAGTGTCTCGGGACAAGGCACAAGTGAGTGTTGGGGGTCTGTTGGGAATTCATTTTGGATGAGAATAACTAAGTTTTGGGAGTTGTGCCATAGAAAATTAAAGAGAAAAATACAAGACCATAGTGCACAAAAAGGGCGCATTGTGTGACGAAAAAGCAGGAAAATCAACAAATCTACACAAAAGCAGGAAAAATAGTAGTTTGGCACAAAAGTAGGAAAATGGTTATGACCCATTATGGTTTTGGGGATAAGTTGTTATGAACCATTAGGGTTTTCATCCCCACTTCTATGTATAAATATGTAAAGGGTTGAAAAATATTAGGTTGTTGAGAATGAAATATTAGGTTGTTCATGATTGATGAAAAGAAGTTTATGCTTGAGGTTTTGGGGAATATATTTTGGGGATAGGAACATATCTGACAATTTGGAGAGATATGATCATACTGTTGAGCGACTAGGAAGGTTTTTGCAAGATACCAGATATATAAAATATGCAGAACAAAAACGAAATGCTAGAAATAACAGTAAAATATCCAGCATAATCTTCACAATGCACAGAAATGATATACGAAATAGCAACAGAAATAGCACTTGATTCAGATAGCAATGTTCACAGGCCTCTTCGAGGGGGCAACCTCCAATCGAGCAGCGCTCTGTTACAATAATATCCCAGCTAGGGTTCTCATACCCTCGGACAACTTGCGTTCTTTGGGAACTGTCGAGCAGCTACTATCTAATATGCATTTGGGTTTCAGCACTCAGACCTGTTTTCAGGCATCTAAGGAAGATCCTTCTAGAAGCGGAAGCTTCTAATGGAGTCTTCTTACATCCGCCTAATTATCTTTATTAGGTCTTATTAATGACCTTTATTTACATCAAATACATTAATCTACCATGTGGAGTTGAACTTAACATATCCCATGCCAAAAAGCGACCTTGTCCTCAAGGCTTGAGATATAAACTTCTTTGCGAGAATGGTAGTTGGTTCCCCAAGTGGCATCTGAGTCATATCTCCCTTGTATGAGCACTTCCTTGATGGTTCTCGTGAGGCGTGACAACCCCTCTCTGGTCCAAACGCTACGGTTGCAAGCCAAATGGATCCTTCTTCAACCTTCTAACTCTGGAAGGTTGGTTGAAGTTGGCATCTGGTTCCAACCACATTCTTCAAGCAGGAAACATTAAAAAACAGGATGTAGCTTGTTGGCTGAAGGAGCTAAGCGATATCACGACTTGTCCCACAGCTTTAGAAGCTGTGTAAAGGGCCATAAAATTTGGGCTAACCGGAAACCCTTTATTTCGACCTTGAGGTAGGATTGCTTATATAGTTTGTAGCCAGGCTTTTTCCTTCTACAAATTGGCGTTCAAAGCAACCTTGATGCAACTAACGCCATTACGTGCGGAGCCATGACAGAATTCTCTTTAAGTGCGAAGGATATCTCCAGGGTTGTAAGTGTTTGGTGTTACTGAACCTTCGAGGTACGGTAAGTATGAGAAGGCCGTAGGTGAAACTACGTCCATACAGCACTTCAAAGGAGTCCTTCTTGAGTGGCTGTATGATATGTAGTGTTGTACACCACCATTGGCGAGGGGTAACCATTGACCTTGGTGTTGTTTTTCTGATGCAAAACACTGCAAATATGATTCCAAACACTTCTTGACAACTCCAGTTTGACCATCAATCTAGGGATGATAAAATTTGGTGGTCTGAGTATTGCCTTGCTTGAGCAGTTCTTTTAAAAAATGGGCTTGTGAAAGTTGGTCTCGATCAGAAACAATAGAGTTTGGCATGCCATGAAGCTTGAAGACTGATCCATGAAAACTTAGGGCCGCAGGTAAGTTGCATTAAATGGGTGGTGAAGAGGACAAAAAATGAGCATACTTGGAAAAGTCGATCCACCACCACCATTATCGATTTATTCCACAGTTTAGGTAGAAAGCACGTAATGAAATCCATAGATATATTTTTCCAAATATCAGGGGGAATTGGGGCGGTTGGAGTGTGCCTGGATATTTGACTGAACATCACTTTTTGCGTTGGCAGATCTCACATTCGACCACAAACTTACGGATGTCTGTTTCATACCATCGGAAAAGGCGTTTAACTCTGTCATATGTTTTGTGGCTGAACCACAGGTGCTTGGCGAAGATTGTAGCATGAAGCTCAGAGAAGTACCGTGGATTTGAACTTGGATTGTTTACTAAATACCAGCGACCTTTGTATGGCTCATCCGAAGCCAAGAGTACCCTAGGGGAGCACAAGCCTTGTTCCGTAGTTGCTGAATTAGATGTGAACTTTGGGGTCTTGCATCCATTCCAGGTGCACAGCTTAAATAATCCCGGTACAATGAAGGGAAAGAAAGAGGGATCCTTCCGTCTTCATGTATTTTTGAGACCCGATTAAATACGCCACTACATTGTCTTTGCCCTTCTTGTAAATGATCTCATAATCATAGCCAAAGAGATTAGTGACCCATTTTGTTGCTCCACAGGAGGAAATGCATTGTTCGAGAAAGTATTTGAAACTTTGATGGTCTGTCTTAATTTAGAAAAATTACCCCAATAGATAAGGACACAAGACATCCACAACATGCAAAATAACCAAAATTTCATTTTCATAAATTGGTTTTCCCAGATTCTTTTCAGACAGTTTTTTGTTCGTAAAGGCCAAAGGTAGACCCTCTTGCATAAGGGCAGCACCAATTCCATTTCACGATGCATCGCACTCAACCTAAATGTCTTTAATGAAGTCGAGGAAACGAGCAGTGTACACATGGCTACATCTCAAAGTTGAAAAGCGAGACATTCTTTGGTCCAGTGAAGAGTTCTTTAAGGAGGGGCGAGGAGGTGCGACCAATCTTTCCATAGTTCTTAATGAACTTACGATAATACCCCGTGAGACCCAAAAATCCACACAAACTTTTAAGATTCTTAAGTGCGGCCAGTCTGCATCAGCTTGAATCTTTTGAGTCCACCACGCCATCCTTGCCCTTGAGATGACCCAAGTATTCAACTTGGGACACACCAAAAGAACATTTGGTGTTTGAGGAAAAGTCTTTGGCGAGTAAGTGAGAACAGTCTATAGGTCACTATAGTGCTTACATGTCTTATATGTAGGGATATCATCAAATAAAACTAGGACAAAATAGCTGAAAGGCGGAAGACATGGTTCATAAGACTCTGAAAGGCGTTACATCAAAGAGCGACAAAAACTCATAGTGGCCTCATAGTGCGAAAGGCTGTCTTAGGAATGTCAGCCCTCTTTCATACCGGATCAGTGATAGCGGCGAAGGTCAAGTTGTAGTGAAAAGGCGGGCACCACTGGTTCATCGAGAGGTCATCAATGGCGGGATGAGAGACTATCTTTGATGAGTGAGAGTTTGGTAAAGAGACGCGGAAGTCAGGGGACATTAACCCGCGAACAACCCTTCTTTAAAATTTTCCGCGTGTAGGAAGGAAGGACTGCGTACTAGAGACCGGATGACCCAGCGGTCGGGGATTCACAGACCATTTTTCAATTTCCATTCTTTTTAGGCAAAGGGGGTGGCGATATGAGTATGTTGGGAAGCTTCACAGGACAAGAGAATAGAATGATCATGGGCGTTGGGAAGGGGGAAGTCCTTGGGAGTGGAGAAGACTATTTGATGTTTGAAATGAGGGCTTGGAGGTCTTAGGGAGCTGGGGGTGGGATCTACGTAGCGAATGGCATGGGTTGGGCTACCAAACACACGAATGGCCTTTTTGAAGTAATTTCTCACATGCGATGAGAACAGCAATTTGAGAGCACGCCAGTGATACCTTGAGAATTTATGTGTGCTGGCCTTTTAGGTGATGCATGATTAGAAGTTAGAGTCCATGAGGAATGGGACCCAAGGTTGCGACGTGGCACCCAGCACAATAGCAACCTCCATGTGTAAACATATGTGATTTGAGGTTGTAGTCACCTATTGGAGGCACACATTTTTCTGACGCCCTCCACATTTCATGACCCCCATTGGCAATCATGATTTGGAAATTATGTAACATGGATAGCGGTGGGTTTCTTGAAGTCTTGTGATGAATAAAGTTGTTGGTGTTGCCACTATCAACCAGATGATGACCTACGGCTGCTTGATATAACCGATTAGCTTGAGAGTTTGACGGGCAGAGAAGCCGGTGAGAACACTGAGGGAAATGATCGGTACCACTTCAGGAGGGTCAGAGGGAAAATTAAGATCATATGCTTGGGGTAGCACTTCCTCAAGTGAAACCACAACATCTTCATCAGAAACATCCTAAGAGATGGCCATAAAAAACTTTGTTCCTTACATTTGTGGCGGGAAAAATATTTGTCATCACAACAGTTATAAGCAGAGCCTTTGAGTTGTCGTTCAACCGAAATTTCGAAACCGATTAATTTTTGGATTTTAAGGGGGAAGAGTGAGTAGAGTTCTTGGTTTAGAGGCTGGAAAAAAAGAAATACGGTTTGAGATGAAACAATTTTTTGTGCTTCTTTGTGCTTTGGTATACTCCACCCAAATTATTGCGTCCAGGAGCCATGAGGACATGGGCCCCTAACCTCCTCCTTCAGGAGCCAGCAGTAAGCTTGCCTTTCGAAGAAAAGGCATGATCATGCCCTCTGTTTGAGAAAAGCGGGGCGGCTCAAATGCAGCTATGAAGT
Organism: Picea sitchensis; assembly: GCA_010110895.2. NCBI lineage: Eukaryota > Viridiplantae > Streptophyta > Pinopsida > Pinales > Pinaceae > Picea > Picea sitchensis. The sequence continues at coordinate 63,953 of SNQJ01S0012562.1, read as the reverse complement.
CTTCCAATGTACTGGTGCTTCAATTTTTTCAAGCGGCCCAAATGGTTGGTATGGGTGTCCAGCGTTCATAGCTTCGGCAACAAAGTGGGTCCAACCAATATATCGCGCCAGCGGAAGTTTTTACTCCATTGCCACCATTGCCGGTTCTTGATGTGAGATGGAAACCACCATACAGTTTATTGAGATCGCCGGTAATGTTGTAGAGAAATAGTGTTTCATTTGTGTGACCCAACCGGTGGAATTTTGAGCATCAAATTTAGTTACATCCCACCCTCGGAAGGCATATGTCCCTTTGAGAAATTGATGTGAAGTTTGAAAGGAATGGGAAGAAGTTTCTGCTTCAGTCTTTTTAGGTGCATCCCTCGAAGGAGTCATCGAGATTGATTTTGAGTTTGGTGCAGAGGCCTACAACGACAGATTCAAGTTCATTTTTTGACTTCTGCCATTGCAGACTTCACAACTATCTGGACGGAGGCATTCATGGGCATCATGGGAGGCAATGGTAGCAGTGAGTTTTTGCACTTCTTGTTGGTTCTCAAATGAAAACCATGTTGCAGGTGTTGAAGCCGAGATTCTAGTTCTTGGTTACGGGTGTGGGCCATGACTGAGGTGAACTGAGGGTGCAGCAGGGTCAGAATTTTTGCAGAAAAATGATATGGAGAGAAGTGATGAGGGCGAAGATGAATCTAATGGAATGAGTCTCAAGCAATGGTAAAAATGGTGAACTGAAAGGGTGCGGGCAGGGGTCAAGAAATTTTGCAAAAAATGATATGGGGGAAAGTGATGAGGGCGAAGAGATGAATCTAGCGGGGTGGGTCTCTAATGTCAAAAAAAATTCCATATATATATATATTTTTATTTTTTTACAGCTGCAGGGTTATGCTTTGGTCTGAAGAATGGTGCTGAAATCCCCAAATTCTGAACCAAGTGTTATGAACAGCGAATGCAGATGTTTTAGCGGGTTAATAGATCTCGCCGGTTTAATTTGTTTATATTGTTGTTTTATGTCCCCCAAGGGTTAGTATTCAAGGTTTCTACAGACAAAGGTTTTCCCTGTGCTGCCAACTCTGATATACGATGCAGGGTCCAACAGTAGTACTCATTGTCTCAGGGCACTAACTGGGAGGGAAGACCGTACCCCCTTAGCCATACTACCCGACTACCCAGGTACTAGAGTATCTTCCAGAGTGCTGTTCTCCGGTGACACTATAACAGTCCGGCGGCCAATAGGTTTACCTACAGAGGGCTCTAGGAGGAGATCTAGGCCAATCCCGTACAGGTGTTGTCTGATGCGCTACACTCGAAGGGGTATACCAACAGGAGTTGCAAGGGTGGCCAACAAACGTGCGCGCTTAGAATTGCTTGTATTTCCTGCGTGTATGAATCCCTCAACCGCGGGTTTATGCGCTTAACGCCAGATCTCTGGCAGCTTAGGATGTCGGAATACGTCTCTACCTGAAAAAAAAAATTACCCATAATTTCTGCCAAAGGGAGGGTGCTCTGATACCACTTGCAGAATACCAGATATAATAAATACCAGGTAGAAACGAAATGCTAGAAATAACAGAATAACAGTATATCAGCATAATCTTCACAATGCCAGAAATGATAGCTGAAATAGCAACAGAAATAACCCTTGAACAGAAATAGCACTTGATTCAGATAGCAATGTTCACAGGCCCTCTTCGAGGGCAACCTCCAATCGAGCAGTAGCTCTGTTACAATAATATCCCAGCGGGGTTCTCATACCCTCGACTCCTATTATACTAAAAGAAGCATCTAGAGGAAGATCCTTCTAGAAGCGGAAGCTTCAATGGTCTTCATCTGCCTTAGTATATTTTATTGAAATCTTCTTACATCCGCCTAATTATCTTTTATTGAAAGGTCTTATTAATATTGACCTTTATTACATCCGAATACATTAATCTACCCATGTGCGGGTTAGGACCTTAACAGTTTTGGGATTAAAATATGTTGTATATTTTGTAAGTGTAGTGCAAAAGACTGGGGTGATTATTGCATGAATACTAATATAAGAGACTAACAATTGTGGACGTATCCAAAGGATTGGGTGAGCCACATTAAAATTCCGTGTCTAATGTCTTTGTTGGTTTTATTATTCATGGATGTTATGTTTATGAATGATTAGTGTAGTTTTGTTTAACATATGGTTGATGCATAATAATAATGAATGATTCAATGGGTTGGTTATGTTGTGATCTATGTTATATTGTTTATACACACTAGGGTTTAAGGTAATAGATGAATCTTATATGGGTTAATGTCGCAAAACTATTATGGTAAAAGTAAGGAATTGTTAGTTAATGGAAGTCACACATAGGGTTTATTGACTAATAAAAGAATGTTAAATAAGGATAAGGCACATAGGGTGAATAAGTATTAATGGTTATGTTGATAGAGTCACATCCCCTCATCTCTGTAGAAATTTGGTTCCTTCAGCCCCAGTAGATGCCTTGGGTGAGACTTCACTTGCATGCAAGTGATGCCGAAAGGGACAGTATCTAAAGGTTTTTTTTTGGTTGAATAACTTGAACCCATGGTCTTATAATTGTGCGCAAACAATCTTCTTTCTTGGATTATCTTCAAATGTGCACATATATCTTGTATTTATAGTGTTTATGCATTCACTTATGAGGCCGACTTGCAAAACTAGATGGGTTGACCTGTACTTTCTTACTGGGTTGTCCTAACAAAATATTTCATATCCCCTCATTCCTATGGAGTTAGAGGGAATATTATATACCATTGGAAAGTTCTCACAATAAAATTTTCAACCATATATCCTATGCTCCCATTTGAGCCAGGTATTGAGAGTAAAAAAACATTCAAAGATAGGGTATCCAAATTTAGCATCAAAAATCCAAAAAAATATTTCCAGCAATATCCATATTGGAATCTTTATCTTGGACATCTATATTATCCCCCTATTTTTGACGTTAATTACAACAATATTTCCAATAATCTTCCCCTTTATCATTGATGGAAACCCTTAGTCAATTATGTAATAATTCCCTTGTCCACAATTGCCCTTGTTTATATAATTCTTCCTATGTCTGCAACTTCTCTCCCTTTGACATCAATTGAAAAGGGTTGCTCCCCCTAAGCTCTTTCCTAACTTCTATATGAGATATTCAAATGTGTCTCTGGGAAGGGGTTTGATAAAAATATTTGTAACATGTTCTTTGGTGGAAATGTATTCCATATTGACACTTTTCTCGGCTACATGTTCTCTTCGGAAGTGGTACTTTATGGGAATATGATTCATTTTTTAGTGCATAATATGATTGTTTGAAATGTTGACTGCACTTGTGTTGTTGCATATGATTGATATTGATTGATCATATTCTACCTTGGTATCCTTCTGTGTCTTCTTCATCCACAGAACTTGTGTGCAACATGAGTTTGTTGTAATATATTTGATTTCTACTATGGATAGAGAGGTTAAAGTTTACTTCTTGTCAACCATGATACTAGACAGTTTCCTAGAAATAATTATCCTCCACTGGTACTTTTCTTATCATCAATAATTCCTTCCCAATATGGATATGTATATGATTTTAGAGTGATGTCCTTACTTCTTGAATACCATAAGCCAAAGTTAAATGTTCCCTTCATATATCTGAAAATTATATTTACTTCTTTCACATGTGTTTCTTTTGGTGTAGATTGAAATATTGCAACCAATCCTACTATTTGCATGATGTTTGGTCTTGATGGTGCCACATATAGTAGGTAATTGCCAATAATTGACCTGTATAATGTTTGGTTTTCTTCTGGAGATTCATCATCTTTCTCAACTTACATCTTGTGATCATGGGTGTATTAACATGTGCATAGTCTTCCATTCCAAATTTCTTCAACGTTTCCTTCATATATTTGGTTTGAGAAATGAATATGGCTTTGTTGTATTGAGAAATCTGCAACCCTAGAAAGAATGACAATTCTCCAAGCATGGACATCTCAAATTCCTTTTTCATTTCTTTTGAAAACTTTTGGATCATTCTATTATCATTACTTCCAAATATGATAACATCCACATAAACCATAATGATTAATATATTTTTGTTGTCTTTTTTAATGTAAATATTGGTGTCTTCATCTCCTCTTTTGAAACCTTTTTGTTGTAGGTATTTGTCAAGTCTTGAATTCCAAGCTCTAGGAGCTTGATTTAGTCCATAGAGTGATTTATTTAGTTTGCATAAATGATATTTTTTTTTCTGACAATTGAAATACTTTTGTATGTTCAATATATACTTCTTCTAAATTTCCATTTATAAAGGCCAAATTGACATCCATTTGATAGATTTTGAAGTTTTTGAAACACATAAATTCCAAAATCATTTTGATTGCTTCTAATATTGCAACTAGAGAAAAGGTTTCTTCAAATTCAATACTATCAACTTGATCATGCCCTTGACATACCAATCTTTATTTATTTCTTACTACTTGTCCATTTTCATCCAATTTCTTTCTGAAGATCCATTTGGTTCCAATCACATTCTTGAATTTTTGTCTAGGCATAAGTTCCAATGTCTCATTATTCTTGATCTAATTTAGTTCTTCTTTCATAGCATTAACCCAATGTTTATCTTCACTAACTTATGAAAAGTCCTTGGGATCTATTTTAGATAGAAAATAAAAGTTCAATCTTCTTATAGTTTGAACTCATGTATCTATATCGCCAAGAATATGATTTTTTGGATGATGTTTTTGAACAAATTTGGATGGTGTCTTTGGATTATGACATTCTATTTCTTCTTTTTCTTTCTTTTATTCTTAATCCTTTTCTCGTTCTCTATATATTGTATCCTTTGGATCTTTTTTTTTGTGACATTTATTTTTGAGTTATTGCTTCATCCACTCTTACATCAATACTGCCTACAATCTTGCACAATATTTTGTTGTAGCATTTGAAGGCCTTGCTTCCAGATGCATATCCAAGAAAGATACCTTCATCTGTTTTGGAATCAAAACTTCCTAAATTAACTTCATTTCTCTTTATATAGCACTTGATCCCAAATACTTTGAAGCATTTCACTGTATCTAGTCTACCTTTCCATAATTCATAAGGTGTCTTATTTTTGTTCACTCTAATGTTTCCTCTATTCAAGATGTAGATTGTTGTGTTGACTGTTTCTCTCCAAACAGTGTATGGTAGTTTGGATTCATTCAACATTGTTCTATCCATTTCTTTTACATTTTTGTTATTCCTCTCTACAACTCCATTTTTCTATGGATTCCTTGCCACCGAAAAATTTCTCTTGATTCTGTGATTCTCACATAATTCATCAATTTACTCACCTCCTATTAGGTATGTGTTATATTATTTATAAAATTGAACCCATGTATTGTACATTGATATGTGAGAAAAGGGGGTTTGGAGGGTTCTTAGCACCCACTATCTGGGAGGGTTGTGGGGTTCAAGGGAGGGAGTCTCTAAGAAAAAACAATTGGTCCATTTTTGGTGGTTTTTGCATCTGTTTTTGGTGATTTTTCGGCACATGGTTTTTGTCGATGGATTTCTAATTACGGTTAAGGAATTAGGGTTGTTGACTAATACAGGTCAATGGATTAGGGATCTGGATGTCATGGGATCCTATATGTATATCGTATTTTAAATAATGAATATGATGAATATAATATTAGAGGTGCAACTCTAAACATGTTTTTGGTTTTCCCGATTTGGGTTTCCAGGGTAAAATTATATGTGTAATGTGTGTGTGCAATTGTATATTTTCTATTTTGTTAATAATGTGTTTGTATTAATTAATTGTACAAGGTTAAAATCTACATTTCATATCATATAAATTATTGGCTTCAGGGGGACACATTTGTGGTTAGGGATTTGGATCGAGCCTATGATAAGCCTTATTACAATGGGAGATCTGGGGTATTGATTCTTCAAGTGAAAAGAAATGGAAAGTAGTTCAAAAATAGAGATCAATAAATTTAATGGGGAACATTTTGAGTTGTGGAAGCTCAATATGGAATATGTTTTGGTAGACAAAGATAAGTGGATTGTGGTGCATACATGTACTACACCTATAGTAACGTCAACAAAACACTGGAAAAAATTGGATCAGAATGAAAACATAACAATTTGGTTGTGTCTCTCAGATTTAGCATTACTGGATATGTCAGGGGAAGATACAACAAAGGAATTATGGGATAAGTTGGGGAATTTGTATCAGTATAAGTCCCTAGTAAATATTTTTTTCTTGTGGAAGAAGCTATACCACCTGAGGATGAAATATGGAGACTCGGTGACAGAGAATTTGAATTCCTTCAATATAGTGGTAAGTCAGTTATTATCTGTTGATATTAATATTTTTTATGAAGACAAATGTATCATTTTATTATTCTCTTTACCAAACTCATGGGATAGTTTGGTTGTGGGAATAGGTAGTAATACAACTGCTTTAAGTTTCGATGATGTGGTCTCATCCTTGTTGTCATAGGAGTCGAGGCAAAAGAACATGGAAGGACATAGCACATATGCATTATTTGCAAGAGGATGTGCCCAAGAAAGAAATACATCTAAGTATTCAAGTAGTAGATATAAATCTAAGGGAAGATCTAAATCTCCCAGAAAGTTTGTAAAGGTATGGTGGAGATGTGGAAAAGAAGGGAACTACAAGAAACAATGTAGATCCAAAAGTGTTGAGAGAGGAAATGGATCTAAATATGCTCCTTCTACAGAAGAAAAATACTCCAAGGAATGAGGGGATGTGTACTTGGCTTCTTCAATGACATATGTAGATCATGAGGCATGTTTGGTTAACACAGGTGCATCCTTTCATATGATCCCTCATAGTGAGTGATTTTGTGAGTATGAAAGGTGTGATGGAGGTGATGACTCGATAACAAAAATAATAGGATGAGTAATATTCAAGTTGAATCACATGGATGGAAGGATTATGACACTCCCTAGTGTTTTTCACATCCCAATATTGGACATAAATTTGATTTTTGTACGAAAAAATGGACGATGCAGGGGTAAAAATAGTGTTTAAAAAAGAAATCTATGTGATGGCTCGACGAGAAATGGTGTTGTTGAAGGGAGTTTAGAATGGAAGTTCGTATAAGATGAAAGGAAGAACTATTAGTGATGGGTGTAATAGTTCCATTGTTCTTGAGATTAGATATGAAGAATAAAAAACTCCTATAGTCTCTGTAGAGAAGGCTATGTTGTGGTATCAAATACTAGCGAATATCAAAGAGAAGGGATTTAGACTACTACATGATAAAGGTATGGTTGAAGGTATGTCTAACTTCTCTTTGGATTTTTATTTATGTGAAAATTGTGTATATGGGAAGAAGAATCGGGTAATATTCCCCTCTAGTTCAACAAGGGAAGAGGGAACTTTACATTTGGTGCACAATGATGTGTTTGGACCTATGTCAGTTCCATCACTAGGAAACTATGTGTACTATGTCTAATTTATAAATGAATTCTCAAGGAATACTTGGATATATTTCCTTAGGAATTAATATGAAGTCCTTGACAGGTTTAAATATTTTAAGGTTGATCTTGTGTAAAACAAAAAAAGAAAATAATTAAGTTGTTGAGGACAGATAGTGGTGGAGCGTTCCACATAAATGAATTCGAAGAATTATATAAGAAGAGTGATATAGAAAGGTATAAGACTAATCCATATACACCTCAATAAAACAGATTTGCAGAAAGGATGACATGATGCTGATGGAAAAATAAAGGTGCATTCTTAGTGGTGTTGGGTTAGCAAAGGAATTATTGGCAGAGGCAGTGGGTATTGCATGTTACCAGGTCACAAAAATATGTCCTGGAATCAAAATTGCCTAAATTATCTTCATTTCTCTTTCTATAGCACTTGCTCCCAAATATTTTGAAGTATTTAACTGTAGCCAGTCTACTTTCAATAATTCATAAGGTGTCTTATTATTGTTCACTGTAATTTGTGCTCTATTCAAAATGTAGATTGTTGTGCTGACTTCTTCTCTCCAAACAATGTATGTTATTTTGGATTCATTCAACATTATTTGAGCCATTTATTGTACAATTTTGTTCTTCCTTTCTACAACTCCATTTTTCTATGGAGTCCTTGTTGCCGAAAAATGTCTCTTGATTCCATGATTCTCATAGAATTCATCAAATTTATAAGAGGTAAACTCACCACCTCTGTCCGATCTTAAGAACTATTTTTTTTGAAATCAAACTCATTTTCAACTAAGGATTTGAAATCTTTAAACTTCTCAAATGATTCATATTTTTCTTTAATAATTGTAACCCATGTCATTCTTTTGTAATCATCAATAAGTAACATAAAATAACTCTCACCTCTTAAATTTTATGTTCTTGTTGGCCCACAAAGGTCCATGTGTATAAGTTCCAATGGATTTTATGTTGAGCACTCCTTTATATTTAAAGATGGATTACACATAATGTCGGTAGGTTTTGATAGCTTTGGAATATATCTTACTACTTGTGGCTTGTTGAGTTTTACTATATTTTCAAAGTTTTTATGACCCATCCTTCTATGCCATAACCAAATTTCGTTTACTTGTCCCATACAAAAATTTTCTCTTTTGACTTCATCGAGAACATATACATTGCTTGGGGTTATATTTGCATTTTCCACTAATATTCATAAACCTACTTTCCTTATCTCACATCCTTTATAACGAAATGTGAGGTTGTAACCTTGATCACACATTTGACTAACACTTAGAAGATTGTGTTTTAACCCTTCAACATACAAGACATTATGTTTTTTAGTCTTTCCATTATCAAGAATAATGGTACCTTTTCCAACTATCCTTGCAGAAGAATTATACCCAAAGGTAATGCTAACTCATTTATCTTCCTTTAGGGTGAGAAATTTGATTTGATTCCCTATCATGTGTTTTGAACATCCACTATCAATGTACCATTGGCTTCATTTGTCTTGAGAATACATTGCAAGTCCACATTCTTCCTTGTTTGGATATTCTTGCTTCCTTTTACATATCTTTGTGTATTCTTATCTATGCTTGGTAAGAACATATTCTTCCCTATTTTTCTTAGGATAATTTATTATGCTACTTCTACAGTCATGTGATATGTTCCCATAGGTAATGCACTTATAACATTTAGTATTGTAATAAATTAGGGGATAAAATGAATTATAATTTCTATCAACAAACCCATGAGAAATTATGTTTTTTTTGTGCACATAATCATTCTTTGAGGTCTTATAAGAACCTTTATTTCTATCTCTCATATGATCAATTCTTGCATAAGCTCTACAATCTAGTTCTTTGTGACCAAAATTATTGCAAGAAAAACAATAGCCAAGAAAGAGATTTTCGTACTAGGTTGTGAAATGCCTTCTTGGTGGAACAACTCTTCCGAACTCATTATTGTTGTTCATGTGATAAGAATTAGGTTTTTGTTGGTCATCATTTCCTTTCCTTCTACTACTTTCATTTTTTATGGAGCCTTTGAGAATATTAGCATAGGTTTTAGGATTTTTTTCATTTTCCTTTTCTAATGGATTTTTTATCTTAGTCCTTACATCTCCCTCGAGGGTTTTTTGTTATTATTAATATCCAAGACCTATATTAATGAACGATGACCTTTGGTAATTGAGAATATTATCTAATATTTCAATACTCTTTCCAAACTTCAAGATTCTACTCAACTCAATAGTTGTTTTCTCTAGCTCCTTTCTTAAGGAAATGATTTCAACCTCTAGCTTCTCACAATTTTCTTCCTTTTATTTCAGTTGACTTCTCACCACTTCTTCTATCCTTCTTTCCTCTTCTAGTTGAGTCTTAAGGATGATAACTATTTTTTTCCGTTTCATCAAGAGAATGATCTTTCTTTTCATATTTCTACAATTACTCCTTCTTCTTTTTATTCTTTCCCCTAAGTATGTCTATCTCTTCTAAGGAACTAATGAGTTCTGTTTCAAGATTCACTTCCCCATCAATGCCTTTTCCTTTTGAATCTCATTTTTCTTTTTGATTTTCTTCATTTTTTGAATCAATAGAATTTGTATCCATGGCCATGAAGAGGAATTATTCTTGACTAGCCATGTGTTCTCACAATATGTTCCTTCCAGGGGTTAGATTGTTTCTAAAGGAACCTTCTCTAATACCAATTGTTGAACTTATGCTTATACTGAGAGGGGGGGGTGTGAATTAGTATAATATACTTTTTACTTTAAATGAGGATTCATCAACCATTGATTAATTTTAAAACAATAAATTCATGTAAACTCAAATCATAGTACACATAAATTAATTTGGAAACCCTTGTGGGAGAAAACCACAAAAATTAACTTTATAAATATCTGTAGGAACCAACCTACTATTAGAAATATCACGAGCACTAACCTTACAGAGACACTAGTATATTTAGTTGAGCACCAAACCAACAAGATATTGTGTAGGAACCAACCTACTAGAGACACAAATATCTTCATCTTAGCACCAAATCAACAAGATATTATGTAGACACCAACCTACTAGAGACACCAATCTCCTTATTTGAGCACCAACTTAATAATACATGTATAGGTACCAATCAAATATATTCATACATAGAGTAATTTTGACTTCACCGACATGCTTCATACTTAATGCATTTCACAACATCATCATACCCTTAAATTTCATGCTCCACTACCTCTCCTTGCTTCATACCCCACACATAGCTTCAAACCCTAGTCATATTTATCTTCCATTCCCTGGAAAACATAATAGCATCATTACTAGAATATAATTCCATATTGTAGCTTCAAAACCTCAAAACAATGCAATTTTCAACATCATAGACCTTAGTCCTTCATAAAAAACCCTTAAAACTCCACAAAAAATCCTATTTCACACCTTTACACCCCAATAATACTCCTCAACTCCCCTTGCGCACCCTATATCTCTTATGTGCACTTGTACTTGCTCTTCTTGCCTGGATTCTCTTCAAATGCACACATCTATCATGTAAGAATTGTAAGAATTGTTTCCAACCTTCTCCAATATTTTTAAAGGCCCACATCTTAGTATTTTTATTTTCTTTCATGATTCTTGTAACCTTTATGTTTAAGGTTCTAAGAAACTATGTCTCAAACTTGGAACGTATTTTCATGTTGATCATGTCTAGCCTCATATTCTCTTGAGATTTCTTCAAATTATATTCTATATAACTTAAAAAACAATATGCTTGATCCTATATATATAATTATTTTCCTTTAATGCATCACACAAGGCATTTTCCCTATATTCAAGTTGTCCATATACAATATTTAATAGTGATGTTGGAAAATGTATGAAAACTTTTCCAAAACGGGACAGACTAATAGAAGTGTGTACAACAATATTATAAGAATGTTATATGTAAACTAAAATATGATACCATTTACTTGGGTGCTTGTGATTGTATCTTCTCAAAGGCTAAAACAAAGTCCTATTAACTACCCTAGTACCCTTTAATTCATGGGTGAAAGGAAATTTATCTCTTCATTTTGGTAACTAACTTATTCAACAATGAATTTCAAAGTTTAATAAGAAATATAGTATCTCTATTAGAGATTATGGTCCTTGAAATCCCAAAGTGCACCCAAACACTTTCAAATAAAAAATTTCCAGCTTCTTGTCCTTTAATTTTATTTTTAGAAGAGATGAGAATGCACATATTATTGAACCTATCTACTGCCACATACATGAATTCATTCCCTCCGCAAAGTCCATGGATATCAGTTCCCATTACCTTGTATGAATTGGGAGTGGATTGTATAGTCCTTGCATCATGTTACGCGACTTCTGGGTACAACATAAAATATAATCTCTAGTAAACCTGGATACTTTTTCTTGCATCTTGGGCCAATAATCATTCCTCTATCACTTATACATAGTACTTATAACACCAAAATGACTAGTAACCTTGGATATGTGATCATACCTTATCTATTGTACTATTTCTCTATTCAATGCATAAATCATCCCCATATTGTAGAGTAATACATCTTGGAGATGGTAATAAACATCTTCCTATTCAAGTTGACCCTTCATGTGGTGACATACTCCCTTGATTTCCTCATATTCTACACACTTTGTTTTGTAATCATAATGGGTGAGTGGATCCATGTGCATAATGATCCTACAAGCCATTTTTTTTTTGTTTTGGTGGCCATCATACAAAATAATCCAACATGTTTAGAATTCCCATCCTATGTTTAATCACTAAATGAAACTATTGAAGAAATTCCATTTATTTTAAGTGTCTTAATCACTTGGGATTACTCTAAGTCCACAAGTAATGTAAAGGCTTGTGATCATTATGGATAATTGTCTCCTTACCCAAAAAATAATGCATCCAATTATTCAATAATTGGACCAAGGCATAGATTTACTTGACATACATAGGGTCTATTTCAATAATTCACCATATAATAAACCATAAAAATAGAAGATTGTTATTCCTCTAACATTAACATAGATCCCACAGAATATGCACTAGCATTCATTTCTTCTTCAAATGACTTTACAAGTTAGGTAGTGTAACAACCAAATTTAACTAATCTTCTATTTCAATTCTTCAAATGATCTATATTTATTCTTACCCCAATAGATGCCCTTTCCACTAGTTGTTATAGCATGAAATGGTGTTGCAACCACTGAAAACAATGCTATGAACCTTATTAAAATATTTGGTATCCCTTACAAAACTCCTAACTTTATGAGGACTCTGTAGAGAAGGAGATAGAACAATATCAAGCATGGGTGGATTATATAGTTTTAGAGTATATATATTTTCTATTGAACAAATGTGCATATAATTTGGAAACTAAGTTTGTAAGAATTGTTTCCAACCTTATCTAATAATTTGAAAGGTTCATATCTTAGGATTTTTATTTTCTTTCATGGTTCTTTCATTTTGATCATGTCTAGCCTTATCTTCTCTTGAGATTTCTTCTATTTATCTAGAACATAAAATACTAAATGCGTAATCCTATGTATGAAATACTCTTCCTGCAATGAATCACTTGAGGCATTTTCCCCATGTTCAAGTTGTCCATATACAATATTTAATGATAATGTTGGAAAATGTACAAAAACGTTTCCAAACTGGGACTTACTAGTGGAAGCGTGTACAACCATATTATAATATTGTTGTATGTAAATTATTTTTTTCCCCATTTCCTTCAATTATTATGATTGTATATTATTAAAAGCTAAATCAAATCCCTATTTACTACATCCATTTATTACCTATTATTTTATGGGTGAAAGACAATGTATCTCTTCATTTTGATAACTAACTTATTCAACAATGAAGGTCAAATCCTACCGAGAAATCTAGTATCTCTATTAGAATTGGTACTCCTTGAAATCCCAAAGTGCACCCAAACCCTTTCAAAGAATAATCTTTCAACTTATTGTCCTTTAACAATCTCTTGATAAGACATACAAATGAACATATTAATAAACCTATATACTACCACACACATGAATTGTTTCTCTCTTTATTTCCTAAAAAATAACCCAACAAATTCCATGGATATTCCTTCCCCTTTCCTTGTAGGGAATGAGAGTGGATTATATAGTCCTTTCATCATGTTACTTTAATTCTTGGTACAACATAAAATATATCCCATAATAAATGTAGCTATTTTTTCTTGCATATTTGGCCAATAATCATTCCTCTGCAATTTATACATAGTATTTCCGACACAAAAATGACCATCAATATTGGAGATGTAATCATCCCTTATCTATTGTACTCTTTCACTATTTAATACACAAAGATTCTCCATCTTGTAGAGTAATACATATTGGAGATGGTAATCAACATCTTATTCAATTTGACCCTACATTTGGTGACACACTCCATTGATGTCTTCATATTCTACATGCTTCATTTTCTAATCACCATTGGTGAAAGGATTCATTTGAATAATGGTCCTAGAAGCTATGGTTTTTTATGTTGGTTCCTTTCATATAAAATCAACCAACATGTTCATAATTCTCGTTTTATATGTAATCACTAAATGAAACTATCACACAAATTTTATTCGTTTAAAGTGTCTTTCTCACTCTATCTTACTCTAAGTTGAAAAACAATGTAGACTCTTGTGATCATTATGGATAATGGTCTCCTTACCCAAAAAATAGTGCTTCCACTTTGTTGGTTGTGGATCCTGATTATCTTCCTGATTGAGAGGTCTTGTTTCAGTCGTGTTTGGATCCCATTTCTTGATGGGAGGGTGTGTGTGTGGGGGGGGGTGGGGGTTGCTCCCCCACATATTTTTCTAGGGGTTCTAGGGGAGGCAAAGAAAATTTATGGAGCCTTCCATGGTGAGGGTTTAGGGGAAGCACCCTCGAAGAGAAAGTTTTGGGAAATTTTCCTTGTAAAACATTGTAATTTCGTAGTCAATTTGGTTTTTCTCCCTAGAAGACAACCCTCTTTTATGTATGAGGGAATTGTATTTTGGCGATGTATGTGAGTGAATATTGTATTCTGAGAGAGAAGACTATGAGAAAATAAGCGAAAGTTACAATGAGTATGCTATAGGGTTTATCCCTTCATTTGATAGATAATAATAAAGGAAGGAATGCAAACTTCTCTGGTGGATTTATCCCACATTGGTTGAACCACACATATCTATGTCTCTATTGTGTTGTGTATATTTTGTGTTTTATTTCTGCATCTGTTTTATTTTATTTCTCTGTGATCCTCTTTTCTAACACACTTCTTTAATAATTCGACCGAGGTATATATTTCCTTGACATATGTAGGATCTATAACAATACTTCACCATATAATAAATCCTAATATAAGAATATCGGTCTCCCCTTTAGCATTGAATATGCATTGACATTGATTTCTTATTTGAATCACTCTACAATTTAGGTAGTGCTATGACCAAGGATAAATAATCTTCTATTTCAATTCTTCAAATGATCTGTATTTATTCTTACCCCACTAGAAACCCTTTCCACTCATTTTTATAGAATGAAATGTTTCTACAACCACTAAAAATGATGCTATAAACTCTCTTAAAATATTTGGTATCCATGACAAAACTCCTAAATTTTGTGGAACTAGTTGGCACATACCATTTAAGCATGACCTATATATTTGTAGGATTAATTTTCAAGTCACCTCCACCAATCACATTCCCCAAATACACCAACAAATTCTTAGCATACTCAAACTATTTTATGTTTACTAACTATTGATGTTTCATAAGTGTCTATAACACTTCTTGCATGTGTATCACATGCTAATACCAAGTATATTGTAACAAATGAATTTTGGAATGAACACAACATATCATTCATTAAAGACATAAAAGTAGTTGATGTGTTACCCAATTTGAAAGGAATTACTAAGAATTCATAATAGTCTTGCTTCATATTGAAGGTAGTATTCCAAGGGTCTGTTGGAATATTCACCAATGTTGAGAGGGGGGTAAATCGGTATTGAGAAATTTTTACCTTTTTCAATCACAAATTGTAAACATTACACTATCAACAATTCAATTCACTTGTGATTGCATTTAATATATCATAAACATATAACCACAGATGCATGGTACATAATAATTTTACGTGGAAACCCAAATGGGAGAAAACCATAGAACACTTTTTAACATATATATTCAATATCACATTGATAGGAAGCACCAACTTCCAAAATTCTCCAGCACCAACTGGAAGGAGGCTCCAACCCCTTTTTTACAGTATCTAACTTGAAGGAATCTACAACTCCCTGAATTCTATAGAACTAACTGGAAGGAGGCTCCAACCCCCTATTTATAGGCTCGAAAATGAAGGAATCTACAATTCCATAAACTCTCTAGCACCAAGTGGAAGGAGGCTCCAACCCCCAAGTTTATGGGCTCTAACATGAAGGAAGCTCCAAATCCCTAGATTCTCCGACTCCAACTGGAAGGAGGCTACAACTCACTTTCTTTACACCTTCCTTCCTCCCTAAAATATAAATGTAGACTCAACCTGTCAATTTTGTTGTTACTGATACATCATCATCATAAAAACCAAACTCAATATGTCATTGATACTAATACATCATCATCATCAAAACTAAACTCAACATGTCATTGTAATTGTCACTAATATTGATACATAATCATCATCAACAATAGATTGATCCCAATAATGACATAAACATTATTCCAATATAACCAAGAACATCTCCAAGTCATGTGCTCAAAATCACCATGATATGCATCAAAATATGTGCCAAGATATGCTTCAAGCATGTGCTAAAACATCCATAATATGCCTCAAACAATGTGCCAATCATATGCCAAAAATATATCTCAAGCATGTACCAAAATCACTAATATGTACAATAAGCATAAACTATGATCTCCAAGATATGCCTCAATCATATACCAACATCTCCAAGATATACCTCAAACCATGTGCCAAAATATCCAAGATGTACCTCAAACCATGTGCCAAAACATGTGCCAAAAACAAGATACAAAACATGTGCCAAAACATGCCTTAAGCATGTGTCAAACCATCCAAGATGTACAACAAAGCATGTACCATGTCCCTTAAATCATATGTCCAAGATCACAAAGATATGTCGTGTACCAAAGACCACAAACATCTACCATAACCTCTAGGATACAAGCCTCAAAATATATAGAATAACATACCATTTTACATGAGAAAAACCTGGTGCATAATATCTCATACCATTAGACCTTACTTAACTTCAACATCAGGATGATGGCACCATATTCAAACCGTTCCTCAAACTTTCCTTATCCCTGTGGGAAAAAACAGGGAAACTAGTTGTGCCTCTCTTGATGAGTGTTGTGTAACATGCAGGGGCCTTGCAGGACATTGTATACCTAACCCTAGAGGGTCTGCTCAATTACGGTTACCATAAAATCTTCTCCAATCTGCAGCTCTGAGACTTCCTTCTTCACACTCCTCTGCTACCTCGGATTCACTACTTTATATTCGCTAAGAGATCACATAATTTCTTGATTTATTACTTGGTTGATCAAATTATAGGCTTCCTGATGTGTATTTATACCATTCCAAGTAACTCCTTTACTTAATTTTAGTGTTGACCTATAACTTCTTGTTTGAAACAACTTTTCTTCTTTTCCTGATTTTTGGGATGACTTATAACTTCTTGTTGCAACAATTTAGGGGGTTCTTAACCATACTTAGAGGCTTCATATTTAGGAGGGAATAAATTATCAACCGTGAGGAACTACATGACATTCTACCTACCATTGGAAATGGAATGACGAGGACTATCCATCTATGCGAGTTTTGCATGTATTTGAAATGTCCTTCACCCTATTTTTCTCTAATCAACTTCGGGCTTTATGATCACTCCTCTAGGGATTCATTACTATGTAACCTATTAACCATATTCTCAGGGTTTTCTTTAGACTTATTCAAAGCATCTTCCCATGAGGGCCATGCTTAAATATATGCCATAAGGGGAGAAATTTGGAGACTTATTCAAATACACCCCTTACTTCTAGAGTCTTCTAAAATTCTTTTATGGTTGACATCAATGACAACCAATTTTCCAACAATCTCCCCCTTTGGCATTGATGGAAACACACATTCTCCCCCCAAATTCATGCACTCCCCTTGTCTTCATTCCTTTGTTCTTTTTCTCCCCCTTTGACAACAATGGAAAAGGGTAACCTCCTTGACAATATACCTTCTTTTGAAAATCTCTCTCCCTCTTTCTTCTTTGCTTCTGATATTTATCTCCTATTTTTTTTCTTTCTCTCCCCCTATCTTATTTGCAATATTTCTTGTATATCAATGTGGGGTTTCTTGTATATTCCTTTTGTCCTCTCTTATTAGGATTTTTTTTTTATTGGTACTTCCTGTTATTGTAATCCATTGGCATATTTAAAAGCGTTCATGTTAAGATTCCTCATCACTTGACTTAAAGTATTCATGGCTTGTCATGTCTTCAATGAGATGACGTCAATGAAATAATCATTCATTAATATGACTTTGACAATATTACTCCTCCTGACAATTTCTCTCCCTCTTTGTCTTATTGTGCCTCTCATGGATTTCCTTCCTCTCAATAGCTGGTTCCAACTGTCAATCTTCTTATTTTCTAAGTCATGTGTGTTTCTAAGAATTCCTCTTTATGATAATGTCAATGAGTCTTTCCGCAATTACTCTTGAGCTCATGCTTTCATCCACTTTCATGTATCTTCTCTGGTTCATGTAAAGTATTGTCTTATAGACCTACCAAATATCGCATGTATTCATATCATGTCCATATTTCACAATTTTTCCATGATTTTTATACTCACCATGCACAATGCTAAGTAATATGCCACTTCACTATTCTTAGAGCTTCTTCAAATCTACTGCAAATAATCACTACATATTTATGCTTCTGAGGATAAATCAAATATATCCACTAGTCCGCTCTATAGTCAAATCAAACTCCATGATTTTTCAATAAGGACAATAGATCGTCCAACACATTCTTGAATGTTTTCAAACCAATGAATATATATCTTCCTGAATTCATACTTGGAATCCTCCATACAATCATGTATTCCTGCCTCAATAATATTTTTTGTAACTACCAGCTGACCCCTTCATATATGCATGGGGATGTGTTCCAAAAACTACACCTTAAAGTAATCAATCGATCTATCACATGACATTATGCACCTATGCCATCAAACCACTCTGAATATTCCTTTCAAAACACTTCAGACTACTCAAAATATAGTTATTTGACCCATAATAACTGTTGCTTAGCCTTCCCCTCTTCAACATTCACATTTACTAGGAGTCTCCAAGTCAGATAGCTTAGAACAATGCATAAAAATGCTATGCTACAGGGCCATCCTTTTGAATCTTGGCATATTCATGTTTACATGTAGATTCATCATGATCTCACAGTTATGCAAATCCTATGAGTATAATCTCTTGGATTTCTTCATTCACCTTCTCTTCTTATTTTTTGTTTTCTTTTCCAAATATTCTTGTACCTAATATCAATGTTTTCCTTCATGTAATACTTCATCATGCTTCTACGGTCACAAGCTATGCGTCCATATTTGTGGAATTTGTAACATTCAATATTGTATGGATCACATAAACATTTTTTTCTTGAACATTTATTCCATACGCTCTATAATCAGCAACTTTACGTGCAAAGTTATTACAAGTAAAACAATAACCAAGAAAGAAACTTTGATACCTAGGAGTCATTGATCCTCTTTGTGTTGTAGTCCTTCTTAATTTATTCCTTATCTGATCATGATATTCTCTTATGGTGTTCCCTTCAGAGTGAATGGATATTCTTATTCTTGGAGGTACACTTCTTATGCATTCATTCCTCTTTGGCTCTTGCTGGCCATTATCCCTTCCTTTGAGAATTTCTACGTAATTCTTAGCCTTCTCCTCATTCTTCCTTTCTAGTATCCTGGAACACTTCTCTTCATATTTATTTACTGATGTTGTGGAGATTCCTCTCTCTTCAACGCTCATGCTAGGATTGGCATTTGCATCTCCTCTACATGAGACCTCACCTATGTATCCAAGATCTACTTTATTGAATAGTGACCTTTGACAACTAAGAATGTCTTCTAGTACATGAGATCTCTTCAAGTTCTTGTTTATCTTGTCAAATTCAACCCTCAATAAGATGACTTCTTCTTCAAGATTCTCACTATCTTCTTCTTTGTTCATCATCTGGATCTTCATTACTTCTTTTGTTCTCTTTTCTTCTTCAAGTTGGGTTTTTAAGGAGATGATTTCTTCTTCAAATATTCTTTCTTTTTGACAAAATTTTGCTTCAATCTTGTTTAAGTCTTCAATTTTTTCTTGAAGATGACTTGTCAATATTTATTCTCTATCCTTTGCTTTCTTTCTTAGTGATTTTATTTCAGCCTCCAAACACTGCTTTTCTTCCAACTGATTTTGGATTGTTTCTACAATCACTTTGGCTTCTTCCAGCTAAACCTTTATATTTATGATAATCTACTGGACCTCTTTAGAATTTTTGTTAGGTTTTTGAGAACCCTCCTTTAGATTGATCAATTATTCCTTGAGAGACTTTTTTTCCATCCTTTCTCTTTTTAGTTCACTTAAAGAATTGATTAGCTCTACTTCAACATCTACTTCACTTTCTTCATAATTTTCTTTTGGATCTGTTTGATCTGATGAGCTTCCTTCTTCTTGTTTTGTCTCATCATCCTCTTTATTTTGATGCTCTAGCTCTATCATTACAAGACAAGATTCCTTATAGTAGAGATTATGTAGCTTATCCCAAATCTCTTTGGCTGATGAAAATTTTCACATTTTGACTTTTACTGAATTAGGTAATCCATCCATGATAACATCCATTTCTATTTTGTTTTTGCTTTTTAATTCTTTGTTAGCTGCAATGTTCATAGGTTTCTTTGTAGCGGTGTATCCTATAAAAACTGAGTACCAAACATCATATCCATGTGCCTCTAAAAATATTTTCATCCTTCTACTCCATATCTCATAGTCTTAACCATCAAATATTGACATTCCATTATCTGTGCACTCCATGAACTACCTTCCAGTGGTTAGACTGATTTTTAAGGACCTACTATGATACCAATTGTTGTAATATTCACCAATGCTGAGAGGGTGGGTGAATCAGTATTGAGCACTTTTTACCATTTTCAATCAAAACTTGTAAACATTACATTATCAACAATTCCATTCACTTATGATTGCATTTAACATATCATAAACTTTTTATTTTTCAGTAATATAGGATTAAGCATGAAGTTCATTCTATTTTAACATTTTACTTAAACCATATACAATTTGTTGTAGCAGCCAAGATCACAAGAAGAAACACCATGCACAAGTACACAAGCAGTATCTTGGGAAACCCTTCTCAACAAGGGAAGAAAACCCAACCAATCCTTTTCTATATTCTTCAAGAGAAAGACCTCCACCACCATAAATACCTAGCACACAAGAGGGTTCTTACAAACTCTAGAAACCTAGCGCCCAAGAGAGGTGCACACTTTTCCCAAGAACAAGTGTTTTCTAAAATTTTGAAACTCACACTTGCGTTATATTTCCTCAATGGGGAAATTACCTTTATTTATATTAGACTGGACATATCAAAAGTAGTGTTTATTGGCACAACATGGTCGACCTCAATAACTCAAAATATAATTAATAGTTACCATATTAATTATCTTTTACATTAAGGTGGGGCCGACCTGTACCCTTTACATGACAATTAGGGTTACAGGTAGGTCTGACTCTTGAACAATATAGCCGTTGATGTTTGGAAAACATCGGGAAGACATTCTCTAAAGATAATAATTAATAAGTAAATGATAATAATAAATAGTTATTTGATTATTCAAGGGACACATCCTTTCATGGATGGTTACCTTATGTTCCCTGTATATGGAACACTCATCATTGTAATAATATATTGAATATCTCTCATATCTAATATGAATAAAAGCTAGCATGGTATCAGAGTTGGACTAGGTTTAACTCCCTCACAGGAGGGCCCAGGGAAATGTGAGCTATGAGGTGTTCTGTAGTAATAAGTTCTATGTCCACACAATGTTATTGTTTGATGGGCACATTTGTTTTTCCATGTGCCCAAGGGTGGGGTCATGAGATAACACATATAAAAGGTTCTTGTTGTAATTGAGTAAGGTTTAACCTTCATCTCTACAAATTGTTTGAATTTGATGGTGTTGAGCATGGAAAACAACACACTGACTAGACAAGTTCCCATTGCAATCAAGGCTCTCCCAAAACTGGAGAGACTATCTTTAAGTGGTAACAACCTATTGGGTTTGGTTCCATTTTCCATATTCAACCATTCCTCCTTGGTGTTTCGAGGTTGAGGTTCAAGAAACTAGGTCTCTAGAGAAACATAATCATTGGTTCTATACGGGCGTTTGTTGCCAATCTCTCTGATCTAGAGGTTTTATCGCTATCCAGGAATTCGCTCATGGTTTATTCCGTTAATTGTGATAGTGGGTCAAAGTTGTAGTATGAAAGGAATTAATTAACATATATCGTACGATTTTGAACACGTTCAAGAATCTTCTAAAGTAGATACGTTTATATTCAGAATAACGTTAGACTCTGGTGCAAGAATCATACTACTAC
The DNA here is from genome assembly GCA_010110895.2 of Picea sitchensis. Taxonomy (NCBI): domain Eukaryota; kingdom Viridiplantae; phylum Streptophyta; class Pinopsida; order Pinales; family Pinaceae; genus Picea; species Picea sitchensis. The sequence continues at coordinate 41,798 of SNQJ01S0012562.1, read as the reverse complement.
TCACATGTTCCCGTAAAAAAAAACCAAGGTTATTTTTATTCCTCTAATTTTCAATCAAAATGGAGACTTCTTACGCTGCGATCTGTTCGGTAGGATATTGTTGTTGAACGCCTTTGGAATGACTCCATGAAACTTGTTTTCGGCTAAAGAAAGAAACCGTAGATTCGACAACTCGACAAGCTCTATAGGAAGAGCTCTTATCAAATCTTGTTGACTTAAGTCCAGTGAACACAACATCAACGGGCTTTCAATGGTGGATGGAACAACGCCTGAAAATCTATTTGAACTCAAATTCAATACCCACAAGCTCTGTAGAGACCAAATGGTAGAGGGAGTGTTGACGTTTGATGCAGCATCATGAGACATTCTCTTTGGAGGGTCCTGTATGGACTAGTAGGGGGATGTGGACTTCATCATGACGTGGTTAGATGAAGGAACCAAGACATTGGTTCCATGAGGGAACTTCGATATGTCTTAGAAATTGGTTTCATGAGGGAACCTCAATATGTCAAGTATGGTCCAAGATAACTTAGCATGATCAACATTTATTTGTGGGGAGAGGCATCCATGACTACAGTGTATGTCCAGAAAAAAATTCCTCATAATAATTTGACGAACATGAATCCTGAGGAGGCTTTCACTGGAGTGAAATCTTGAGGTTGGACACTTTAGGATATTTGGTTGTTCAGTATACATTCATGTACCCAAGGATAAAAGGACCAAGCTGTTAGAAAAATAGGACCGCAGAGCAATAAAATAAAACAAATGCAAAAACAAAACACAGAAGATACACAATACAAGAGAGACACAGATTTACGTAGTTCACCCAGTGTGGGCTACGTCCACCAGAGAAATTTCCAGGTCCTTCCTTTATTATTATCCAGCAAATGAAGGGATACAGCCTACAACAAAACCCGTTGTAACTTCCTCTTCTTTCTCTCACAATCTCCTCTATCAGAATACAATATTCGCCATCAACCATAGCCGCAATACATTTCCCTCATAAAAGAGGGTTTCCTTCTAGGGAAAAAAACCCTAACATAATCTCTACCATTAGATCTGCGGCCTTATAATGAATGGTCTTGATTTACAATTAAATTACAATATACATTTACAAGGTAATTTTTCCTTCGGGGGCTTTGCCCCCGAACCCCTGCTGGGGGTCTGCTTTCCCCCAGACCCCCCAACCGGGGGGATAGCCCCCCCAGACTCCACAGAGGGTGTACCCCTCTTCTGCACTCCCTCACATGGAAGAGTGTACATACTTATGGGGTGTAAATACTTCATGGGGTATAAACACGGCTGAAAGTAAGGACCTCTGAATCAGGAAGATAATCAGGCTCCACAACCAACAATCTCCCACTTGGAGACTAATCTCAACAACTCCACCGCTAGTGTATATGTTGGACTCTGAACCTTCTTGGACCTAGCAAATTTCTCATCTTCATATTCATTCTTGAAGACCAACTAAAACTGAACAGGAACTCAGTTTCTCTTTGGTTACTCCCTTTGTTAACATGTCTGCAGGATTCTGGCTAGTGTGTATCTTTTCCAACTTCAAATGTCCATCTTCCCAGGCAGATCATATGAAGTGGTACCTCAACTATATATTCTTAGTCTTCAAATGAAAATCTAAGTTCTTTGCAAGATGAATTGCACTCTCACTATCACAATACAACCTGTTATTCTCCTGCTTCTTTTCCAATTCCTCCATAAACCTCTGTAACCAAATCATCTCTTTACTAGCCTCTGTAGCAGCAAGATACTTTGCCTCTATTGTTGAAAGTGCAACAACCTTTTGCAATTTTGAAATCCAGCTTATTGTTGTTCCACCTATATTAAAAACATACCCTGTGGTGCTCCTCCTGCTGTCTTTATCACCTGCCATATCTGAATCAACATATCCCTGTAGAAAAGTGTATGAACCTCCAAAACATAATGCATGATTAGTAGTACCTCTCAAATACCCGAGAATACACTTTACTACCTCTCAATGTTCTTTACCTGGATTGTTCATATACCTGCTCACAACTGCCATTACATGTGCAATATCTGGGCTTGTGCAAACCATTGCATACATCAAGATGCCAACTGTTGATGAATAAGGGACCCTGGACATGTATTCTATCTCCTCCTGTGTCTTGGGACACATTTCCTT
>SNQJ01S0012561.1:94625-126852 GCA_010110895.2 Picea sitchensis | reverse complement strand
AAGGTGGTGGAAGGAACCTGGAATGGTGGCGCTAAGTTCCACTAAAATCAATACCGTATTTGGTCTTCACTGGCCTGGAGAACCAAGAGCAACTCGCTGGCCCCAAAATGAATTAATCACCAGGATGGCAGGTGAAGAGGCTCCTCATGAGTTAATGAGGGATGGGGGTGAACCGCCCATCCATGGAGGCCTCAGACCTGACCACCGCGGGGGTGCCACATGCAACCTCGCTGGAAAAGAAGAGGTAGGTAAAAGGCGTGGAAGGGGGGGGACACGAGGGGAGAGATCGCGGGAGAGATCGGAAGAACTCTAGAATAAAATACAGAGTGAGCGATAGCAGATAAGAAGGAGAGTAACCTTCGTTCTCGATCGTTGAAGAACTGAGATAGAGAGTCTCAAGCATTGTGGTCTAGCTCGGGGGTGAATAGTGGTAAATCCATTCGGAGTCATTGAGCCTATGATTGGGTGGAAACGAGCACCCCTCTCAGTAGTTGCATCACACCTGGTGTTTTCTGATAAGTGTTATATCTTGTATCTTGAAATTAAATATTCTGACATGTATGCTCATGGTTTGTGAAATTATGAATGATTTCCGTATTAGACTATTTGTATGGTGTTTGATCAGAAATGGTGGCTGCATGCTTATATTGGAAAGACCATATATGAATTATGTATATATTTGTATATATGTATATTTTGAATGGATTCAGTATTCAAGTCTGTTCTCGGGAAATATATTCCCTTATTTTATCTCAAGTGATGCCTTGGATAGATCTTCCCATAGGGACACCCTTTTTAAAGTTTACCCAAGAATCTACCGGAGGATTTTATGGCGTAAGTATGAAAACCCCTGCACGAGAGAGAGGATGGTCCTCTTAGACTTAGGACATTTTGGCGTTTCGGCACCTGGGGTATCTAGGTGCGAGTCCTCTTGTACTCGTGAGTCTCGAAACCCCGACTCACGAAATCCCGAAATGACAGAGTGTGAATGAATTAAGGACCTTTCGATGGTTCGGTACCCAGGATACCCTTCCTCTTGCTAAATGCACGAATGAGATCCTTTCGGAGGATCTAAGGTCTGTTACGGCCTTTAAATTGGATGAAGGAATGCAGGCGTTAATGCCTCAGCCCCTTTTTAACCTTCATAAGTAGCGAAGAAATCGGGACCGTCGATTCCAAGACCCACAGGAGTACTTGGATCGTCCAGCTGTAGAGTACACGTGGTGGTCGGTAAGCGTTTCGGCTTTTCAGCACCCGGGAGATTAGAGGGTAAGAACCCTTGTCCTCACGACTCGCGAAATCCTGACATATGAAATCCCGAAATGCTAGCGTGTGGGTAAGTTATGAGTTTTTGGAGTTTCGTCACATGGGGTACCTAAGTGCGAGTTCTCTTGTACTTGCAAGTCCCGAAACACTAACTTGCAAAATCCTGAAATTATAATAGTATGGAGAAGTTATAAGACCTCGGAGTTTCGGTACCTGGGATACCTAGAGGTGAGTTCCTTGTACTCGCAAGTCCCAAATCCCCGACCCGTGAAATTCTGATGGATGTAATCCTGAAATAGATGCATAGATTAAGAGTGGGTACTTCGGAGTTTTGGCACCTGGAAGATCTAGATACGAGACCTCCTGTCTGTGCACATCGCAAATCTCCGATCCACAAAACCCCAAATTTTGGTAGAAGGTATGACGAGTGGGTGTATCGGCTTTTTGGTACTCGGGAAATTGAAAAACATGACTCTTCGTCCTCTTGTATCGTGAAGTCCCGACTTGCGAAATCCCGATATGGCATAGTGTAAATTGAATCGGTGTTTTCGGCATTTCGGTACCCGATACCCCGAAGGACAGTTTTTGTTCCGTGTACCTACTAGATGCGAAGTCCCGATGGGGAAAGTTCCGATATGGCGTAGTGCTTGAAGTCTTGATGCTTCAGAGTTTAGAGTTTGGTCTTTCAAAGCTTTGGCTCTCAGAGGATCTGGGTATGAGACCTCCTGTCCTCACACATCCTGAAATTCCGATATACGAAACCCTGACTCGCGGAATCCCGAAATGGCATAGTGTGACTTGGTTCAGAATTTCGGCGTTTCGGTACCCAGAACAACCCAAGGGTAAGTTTCCCTTGTACTCGCAAGTCACGAAATCCCGACTTGCGAAACCCCAAAAAGATAAAGTGTGGAGAAGTTATCATATTTCGGTATTTCGGCACCCGGGGTACCTAAGTGCGGGCCCCACGTGTTCACCAGTCTCGAAACCCCCGACTCGTGAAATCCCAATGGATGAATTCCCGAAATAGTGAATTATGTTAGAGTTTGGTGTTTCGGAGTTTCGGCTCCTGGAAAACCCAGGTGTGAGACCTCCTGTCGTCGCACATCCCGAAATCCCGATGGAGGAAACCACAAAATAGTGAAGCATGTTAGAGTTTGGTGTTTCGGAGTTTTGGCTCCCGGGAAACCCGGGTGTGAGACCTCCTGTCATCGTACATCCCGAAATCCCGATGGAGGAAACCCCGAAATAGTGAAGCATGTTAGAGTTTGGTGTTTCATAGTTTCGGCTCCCGGGAAACCCAGGTGCGATACCTCCTGTCGTTGCACATATCGAAATCCCGATGGAGTAAAACCCCGAAAGGTGGAGTGACATATTTTAATCTGGGTCATTTTTAGTTATGACAAACTATTGGTCCCCTTCGGATTTCGACACTTCGAGAGACAAGAGAGCAGGGGAACACAAATGCATCGCGATTTCCCGAATCTCGAAATCCAGAAGTACCTCTCTGGTAAGGCCGGTGGTCATAACCCACGATCACATGAGTAAGGACAGGGGAGGGTAGGAACTACATCGGGCCCCATATGAATTCGGGGAATTCTGTTCCTCGGCGAAAAGAAGGAAAAAGACGAAAATTTTCTAGCCCCATAGTGGGTGTGTTACAATAAGTCCCTTAAGACTCTTTTGCAATGAACGATCAATTCAGCCATGATCCAGATTATTTTTGGCACGAAATGAGAGCAGAGATATAATAAATAAATGCACAGAGATATTGCAGATATTAAATAATATAACAGAAATGTATCAGAGATGCAACCATAAACACAAATATACAGTAATACACGATTTCTATTAATCAAAGAAATGTACAGAGACTTTAAAAATACAGAGTGAAAGACTCGCTAGAATGGTGGCATCTTATATCTGAGAAGAGATGTGACGGCTACTCGCATTCGCAAGAAGATGATTACAATGAGGCTCTGAGTACATCAACTTCCCGGGGTCGTAACTTTTGCATACGATCTCCGTTTTTGGCATGTGATAGCTCATTGGAAAGGTATCGTCGAGGAGATTCATTGTGGGTGATAAATTATACCTTCAACCATCATTTAGAACCTAAATCTCTAAAAACCTTCATTTGGGCCCTCAAAATGGCCCCAAAAGTTAAAACCTGCTAAAAATAGTAAATTGCCAAAATTGCCAGAAAACTATTTTGAGCCATTTGGAAAAGGTGGGTGGCCATCGATATCCACCTAGATAAGGCCAAGTCAAATTGGAATTTGATGTTGTACTCGGCATTATGGGTCTACCGAACCTCTGTTAAGACTACAACCGGTTTCTCACCTTTTCAACTCATTTACGGGCTGGAAGCAGTCTTTCCTATAGAGTACCTGATCCCGTCTCTAAAGTTGGTAGTACAATTGTTGCTAGACACTTCACCACTTGAAGAGCGTTTATTATATTTTGAGCAGCTCGATGAGCATCATCGAGATGAAACCTTGGCTAACGAGGCTCACAAACAAAAATTCAAGTGTCAGTATGATCGGTCCATTCATCTTCGTATTTTCTCTGAAGGCAACCTTGTCCTACTCTATGACCAAGATAAGGATCCCTTGGGGGAAGGCAAGTTCAAACCCATGTGGTTCAGACCTTTCATCGTGAAGGAGGTTCTACAGAAGGGCGCTTATCATCTGGTAGACTTTGAGGGAAATGCTTTGGTGGAGCCTCAAAATGGGCTCTACCTCAAGAAGTATTACTCGTAGGTTGGTCACCTTGGGTGACTTCTTGTACATATGTATATTCCTTGTACATTTACTTTTTAGTTTTTTGTCCTTTTTGGTTTTATGGATGTGTCATTTTTGATGTTATCTTTTTCACTGTGGCAGATGTCAAGTGAATCAGAGGTGTTAGTTGGGTTTGCGGATGATGCTAGCTGGCACACTTGGAGGCTTGCTTCTGCAGCTTGGGTGATTTTCACACCTCAGGGCCAATTGCTATCTTCAGGAGGTATATATTTAGGTGACACCAAAAACAATGTTTCCGAATATAGAGTAGTCTTAGAGCTTCTTCGTGACGCTTTGTCGCATGGTGTCTCTCACCTCCGGGTCTACTTAGACACTCAGTTGGTTGTGTCCCAGTTAAATGGGGTTTACCGCATTTATGATCCTACTCTACACCGACGGTTCCTTAGGGTATGCCTCTTGGAACGAAGCTTTGATTACATTACATATATCCATGTTCCTAGGAGATTGAATCAAGTTACAGATACTCTATCTAATCATATATTAGATTGGCATATTGCACACATGTAAGGAAAAATAACACACACACACATGTAAATACAAGTGCCTAAAAAATATATGTCCAGTAAGAGTCACGGGGCTTATGCCCTAAAAAAATATACAAAAAGGTGCCCTCGGCATGTAAGTAGTCTAGCCTAGCTAAGGGCGGGGCCTGTTGGCCCTCCCATAGTGAATGTTGGCATTGGCTAAATGTCAGAAGAGTTGGAACCAGGTCCGTGGTACCCCAAATACATGAGGTTGCATCAACGGCGGGAGATCCTCAATATCCGCCATAGGGATTGTACGAGTGAGCGCGGTGAGGTTCTGCTCTACCTGTCTCAATACTCTCTCAACCTCTCCGGCTGGAGGTCCCCCTGCTACTATTGGTCCGCCGACTGTGGCTGGTCCTGCCTCTGGTCGAGGACACCACCTAGTCCTCAAGAAGTCTACTGGACACACTAGTCCCACATATGTACATAAACAGATACATAGGTGTCAGATACTCTGGTACACGTAAAAAAAATGATATACATAAAAATAAATAAAAATTAAATAACTTTGAAAAACAAACATACCTATCTTTCCTCGCTCTACTCCGGGAGGTACAGGCATATCAGGATCCCTGGAATAGTCAATCCCAACATAGGGGTAGTCCTCTATGATCGGAATCTGCCTAGACCACTAGTCGAAAAATTTATCATCAAAGGCCTATATGGTCCTTCCGCCCCCCTAACATGGCAGCAATGCCGCCCACCTACACACTGCTGGGGCAAGGGCCACATGTCCCCAGTCTATCTCCCGTGGACTAAGACTGGCTACCATATTGAAGAAGAAAGAGCACAAAATGGTCTCAAACCCGAAGTTTCTGTGACCCCACGTACGACACTTTGCTAGCTGTCTCTTCATGCAATCTAGCATGGTTGTACTCCAATCGAAAACTTGTGCATTTAAGCATTGAAATGCACAATGCATGTGTGCCCAGGATGCCTGATGTAAGGTCATGGATCCAGTGGTCCTCCCAATGAGTAAAACTATCTCTTTCAGCGACAAGTTTGAAATCTTGTGGATCGGCACTTGAGAACCCACTTTATCTATGCCGTCTTCACAATGGAGTCCAATCAACTCTTCTATGTTGTGAGGCCTGGGGGGGAAGGTACAAAAGTTGACTGGGTCACCTCTCCTTGGGAGACTAGTCAGGAAGTAGATGTCTTCAGTCATTGGAGTCAATGACTGCCCCTCAAGCATAAATGCCTCAGCGTCTGGGTGCTAGTAATCTACCAAGGCGTTCAACAACCTGGGTTGTGCCCTCATGAATGGACAGTGGAAGAATTTTAGCAACCCACATTGTGATAATGCAGTGACAACAACAAGGTCTTCTGAGATCAAAAAATCCATGTCCTCATGCTCCCTCTCTCTCCAATGAACATACATCTTGAAAAATGACAAAGTCATGGGGAGTTAACTCTTGCTTTTTATAATTTTTCACTTGTTGGAGGGTATACGCGGGCTGTAGTGTACACAGTCGCGTATGACCGCATGCAGTTTTTTCTCTGCACGCGGGCATACGCGTGTTGTCATAGGACAACCCATGTATACGTAGGGCCGACCTCTTTAAAGGTTAGTGTGCCCCCAAAAAACAAAAATAAATGCAAAAAGGAAGAATACGAATGCAGGAGGGGTTAGTATGTACTTACTTGGTCCAAGCGGAAGTTCATTTCGTCCATTGAAGCTCCCGGAATCAACTCTTTTATCAAAGGGGTGTTTTTTGACTTTTGGTCAATTCTCAATTCACAATGGCGATAATGAGCTACCAAGCTTATATTTATAGACTTTTTTGGCCCTTTTTGTCATTTTTTGGACCCTTTTGTCGTTTTTTCTAGCTTGAAAATTGTATAGTATGGTTCATGAGTTTCTTATGGAATGTTACGATAAGTGTCATTTTGGGTATTGGGAATTTTTTTGGAGAGTTGGGTCATTTTTAATGTTCCTTTGGTAAAAAGTCATTTTTTTTTTCCAACTTTTTGCATCTAAGTTAGGTTTCCACCTCCACTTTCTGCATCTCGTTGTCTTTCTCGCTTTGCCATAGGATCAACCCCACCAAGTTGCGACACAGAACCATCATTGCTACTTTAGAAGTGTCATAATTTAGTATTAGAGCCTGCCTTTACATGGATGCCCTAGTTAGATTCTCATTGCTTTTGGCGTCCATGCCATCATTAATGACTTTAGGCTCGAGAGTCCTTATTAGTCTTGTCCTGATTACGAGTTTGAGCCTCACTTGTATGATTCATCATCACTCTTGAATTCACCCTCGGGACTCCCAAACAAAGACGGGTCTTCTTTTAATCCCTTTTCAGACCCTTTAAATAAGAAAAGATTGCCCAACGATCTTGTTGCCCTTCACACTCGCCAAACTAAAATTTGAAGGCACGTCTGTCCGGTGGTAGTTTACCCCTTTTTTGGTTCGGACGGTCATTGGTACGAACAAATGTATACTCTAGGAGCTTCGGTTCGCTAGAAGAGTATTCTCAGGTATAATTTTAACCCTTTTTCAGGCCTGAGGAACTGAATATACGAAAAAGGAACCCCCATGAAGTCCATAGTTAAGCTCTTTTCAAACTCCCTAAAATTGAAAATATCGCCAAGTGACCTTGTTTCTTCACACTCGTTAAATTGGCCCAGAAGAACATCCCTGACAGAGTCCATAGTTAAGCTCTTTTCAGACTCCTTAAAAGTGAAAAGATTGTCGAGTGATCTTGTCTTTGTCACACTCGTTAAAATGATTTTGGATAGACGTATTTTTTGTGCTAGTTTACCCCTTTTTCGAACCGACTAGACTACCTTCGTAAAAGGTACCCCAGTGGAGTCTCCTTTTACGTTTTTTCAGACTCTCTAAAAATGAAAAACCGTCGAGGTTACCTTCTCTGGGCTCATTAAAATTACATCGAAGGACGTTATCATTGTGTCTTATTAATTACATTTGCATTCCGACGTCTTTGTCCTAATGTTAGCTCCATGTTGCTCTCAACTGAACCATCCGAAGCATGCCTTATATGCAAGCCCTGTAACACTTTGCCTCTGTGTCTTGACACCTTGACCCATGGAGGATATTTCCCCAAATTTCCTTTTCCTGCATATCTCTCCTTGCTTTGAGCATCAGTGTGTTCCTTGTGCTTGGAACTAGTATGTTTGTGACACTTGTTCCTCATGTGTAACATAGAATTCTTTTATTCTTTTTCAAAGCTTTCCAGAATTATTGAAAAAGACAAAAAAAAAAAATCAAATATACCCCAAAAAGAGGAAGGGAAAAGTATTTTATTTTTGTTGGCAGCACAATGAGTCGCCCTTGGACAAAGCACATCCTTCCGTTTGTTCGTCAAGCTCTGGGATTTAATATGACCTTAGGAAGTTGTTCTCGCTACATAGAACTGTGTCCTCCTCTGTTTGGTGATTCTTCCAAACATATGGAGAGTTTGTGTTGCCTCCTACATCGTGAACTTATGTCAATTCCATGCTCCCTGAGTCTCATCATTTGTCATGCTATTGTCCAAGGGAAGTTTTACTAAGCTTGAGTTGGCCCTTCTGCAGTTTGTCTCTTGACCTCATGCCCAACCATCCCCAAAGTCCAATCAAGTCTTTGTTTGAAATCAATGAAGTCCTTAGCCTCATCATCAAGATCGTCTAGTCTGTTCCCGACGAGCCGTCGAAGACCTCTGGGTAGTGAAGTCATACACTCATATTACACTCCTACCCGAGTTGTGAAGATTTTGAATTTGTTGCTCGATCTCTGAAGGCCTCATCTCTATCCATCATGCATCATTAGCTTCTTGAAGATGGATACTATACATGTATATATTTTTTATTTCAAGATGTATATCCGTTGTGTATTTCTCACGGCTACACTTTATATAGTTATAAGACATGGATCTGCATTGTATTTGATTGGAAACCATGATTTTATTTCATCCCGAGCATGGGTATGCCCGCCTCGATGAGACAAATTTTTGTTTTTTGCAGATGGCACCTCCCGAACTCTGGTCCCTGGGCTCACTCGCTTCGTACGTTGGTGAAGATTGGTAATGTATTTCGGCCATCATATGCTCTTCTGACCTCACACATTAGGGGCATCTGTTATAACCCTAATTTTTACCAGACATGCATACCTAGCATCAGACCATTTTTACTTCTATCTTTGCCAAGCCACCACTGAACAACTCTTCTTAAAAACTACTTTTTGAAGGTGTACGCACCCTGCACCACTACTGCCCACGCACACACACTTGCTGCACCATTATAGCCCACATATACTCACAAAAAGCATGAAAAATAGAAAGTTACAGAAGGAATACAGATTTCCAGGTAATTACCTAAACCGTTTGACTGCCCATAACTAGTCAATCAACTAGATAAATACCCTCTTTTAGCCTATAAAAAGAGGGGTTGGGGTCCCTTTCCCAAAAAGAAAAATAAGAGCAAAGAAACTCTGCCCTTTTTTGTATTCCCCTTGCCCCAATATTTTGCAACCACTTTATGATTTCCCTAGAGATAACTAAAGAAGAGAAGCATATGTGGAAACAATGGGTGCATAGTTGAAGAGGAGCCCAAGACCAGTTTTGGGGATCAGTAGCCGATCTCACCATTGTAAGTGACTTTTGTGAGGTTAATAGAAAGAAGTACTTTTTTCGTCCCGTCATATGATGTGTTCAATATTCAGTTTTGATTTACATTTTATTATGACATCTAACCCACTAATTCATATATAAGATGCATGTTCGTAGTTCTTTGTTTGTCTGTTTATGAATGCAGGTTGGCCTTGGGAGGAGACTTGTAGTCAAGGAGAAACTGAACGCAAAATGATCTACATCGAACACCGAAGTTTAAGGTAGAGTTACCAGATCCTTTTTATCCTTGTATTTTATGCATGAATGTGGGGTATATTTCGGGATAATGATTAAAATTATGAGACTTTAGACGATTAGCTCTACATGCACTTTAGAACCCTAGTGCTAGTACGTAGGGGGTTTTTTCGCTTACATCAAATATTCCACATAGATAATACTCTCTTTCAGTTGACACTTCAGTTTGACTAGTTGAGTTGAGTCTAGATGCTGCATTGGTTTTGTCACCATGCAACATTGGGATCATCACCATGCTAATGCGCAATTTCCTTGGGATTATCACCAGATTGGTGCATTACCCTTGATTCCTTAATCTACTTTTCAATACACTATGTTCAGTCAGTTAACTGAAGACTATTTGACTAGTTAACTCAACTAGGTGGCAGTTCACTCCCGTAACTACCTAAAAGACTAGACTAGGTGGTAGTTCACTCTCGTAACTACCTGAAAGACTAGACTAGGTGGCAATTCACTCCCGTAACTGCCTTAAAGACTAGACTAGGTGGCAGTTCACTCCTGTAACTACTGGTGTGTGTCCAGATCACTCTAGACCACCACTATGGTGCATTGGTTCTCCTCTAGTGTGCATTCATTGAGTTATACAGAGTATATCATGTGTAAATTATTCATTATTCATAACGATTAATGAGAATTCTTCCATTCTTTCTCTCCTTCTTCTTCTTTCTTAATTTCTCTCCGCAAATGTGTGTAGTATTTTCTATCTAGATCTATTTTGTGTAGGTTCAACACATTTACAGATAACGTCAATGTCGGTCTTCTTGTCTTACTTGAAAACTTTCTTGGTAATGAGATTTTTGATATGGTTTCACTGTGATGTTTTCCTTCATTCTACACACCAATTTCATTTGTCTTCTTTTTAGAGATAATGGCATTCTCTATCCTCTTTGCTTGGTCTTTCATTACTCTAGCCTTGGAGATAATACCATCATATATGACATGTACATCATCAAGATAGAGTTCAACTTCTTCAAGTATCTTTTATTAACCTTCTTGAATCTTGTCTTCTTTCTCCTTTTGAAACTACAATGTGATCCCATCTACCTACTTGATTCATTCCCCTTAAATACTTAATAAATTTAACTTGTCCAAATCATTACATCTTTAAATCTTCTTGTCATTTGGTAAATCTTTACATTGTCTTTTGTTTTCTCTCCAAAATTCATTTGACTACAAGGTTCCTAAAGTGATCAATCATAGCACTTTACTCAAAATAAGCAATCATAATATCAACTACAAATTGCTTTTAAATATTTATTAAAAGTAAGTTATAAATGTACATATCATTTCAAATACGAACATTAAAGTTTACTTGATACATTCAACATGATGAATGGGTTCACATTATAAAACAAAATTAAAATCTAAATAATACAAAGATCTTATAGTTTTATCATTCAAAATAAAAATGTGACCAATGTTTAAAATGGATCCTAAGTTTTGAGATAACTATGAGCCTCTGAATTGCCTACTTGTGCTCATATCATATATATTTTGGGACTATTTTTCTTTTACAAGTCCTCTAAATACTCATTTCCAAGTCCTCCAAATACTCATTTGCATCCCTGAATTATTTCCATAATTATTATTTATTAACTATTTCAATTTAGTTGTGTTTGCTTGTGAACTGATGTGTTTGGCACAATTATGAGATCACGATAGGATATTTGGGTTTTATGAGTAACTTACTCAAAAGGTATCATTTCCATACGTTACGAAATAGTTTGTTGCCAAAAAATCTTGTTCTATAAAATGCCAACAAATCCTATTCCACAACGTCCTACATAATATTTATGATGAATCCAATTCCATAGCCTCCTATCGAATACTATTGTCGAATCTATTTCTACAGCCTCTTGTCGAATGTTTCCATTGAATTTGTGCTAACGAATTCTATATGCACGTGCTATAAAATTTCTAGTTATATCAAAATAATGGATTTGTGTTGCACATTAGATTCTCAAGTTAAAGTTGTTAATTATGGATTGATTTTGTAAATTGATTATATTATTATTAATATAATGTGTAACTTTTTTTTTTTTTTTTAAGTTACAGAGTGTGTTGTAGAATTCACAATCATGTTAGAGAATGGAATTGTGTTATGGAATGTGTCATAAAGGCAAGGATTATTACATAATCTTGCAGTAGGGTTTGTAATGTACTTCTCACAACATGGAATAATAAGCATGTTGGGAAATAACTCACGGTAGCCATGCAGTAAGTCAGATAATTACATAACTCAAATCTAATTTCATTAAATTTTAATTATTTTCAATCCAAACTATTATAAATTTATTATGAATATCATTTTCCAATAATTAAGATATTGGCTTTTAATAATCAAGATGTTAGTTTTAAATACATGAGATGTTGGTTTCCAATACTTGAGATATCGATTTCCAATAATTGGTATATTAATTTCCAATAGCTAGTATATTAATTTCCAATATATATTTTTCGTAACAATAAATAAGAGTTTTTAATAAGGCCCTCACCCATAATATGAAAAAAATAACAAGTTTCCAATTAATTCATTACTATATTAACTAAATCATCAATAAGAACTATATTTTTGCAATCAAATTGACCTCTATGCAAGTTCCAAACTTTTGAGAGGGGTTGAGAAATAACTTTGATTTGTTTGAATTGGTATTTTAGGTAAGGACTTGTGTATCACACTCTTTTTGTACATAGGAGAATACATGTCACTTTCATTTCAAATCCCATAGATTTTAAAAATCATGGTGAGAATTCTTTAATATTTTTCTAAGTGTGGAAGTCCATATGCCTACTTGAAACCTCTCAAAAAAAAATTTGAAGAAATTATTTAACAATGAGATGTAGAAAATAAATCGTTGTACCAAGCACAACTCTTCCAATTCCTAGTTTTTTATTTTCATAATATTTTTTGTGTAATGCATTGACAAGAACACCATTTATATAAAAAGTAAGGAAAACAGAGGATTTAAATCTTTCACATATACATATAAAGTTACCAAAAATAAGTATAAATTTAAATAAAATTTTGTATTAAATAATGAGGATGTGTTAACTATCAAATCATTTTCTAAGTTGATATCATTTGTATTAAATCTCTAAAATGAAAAACCCAGAATAGTTTTTTTAATTATTTTTAAGTATCTCTTCATGCTTGTTTTTTATTGATGATTTAGAAATGACAAATATTAGATCGTAGAAATAAATTTCTTTTCAAAGAAATATCATATTCTCAACTTTAATGAAGTTTTTTTTTTTTTTTCCTCTGTATTATATGGATTATGATACACTACTTTATCCATAAAAAAGATTGATTTATCATATCTTTTCTTGTAAATATCAAACACTTTAGATATATTCTTTTGGTAGGTAGGAAGAAAATTTCCAGTCCAACTTTGCTTGCATTTTTTCAATTCACATTGAGATGTACTCTAAAGAAATACGAACCTGACATCCTTTAGCTAATTGAACTTTTGAAGAAAAAATGTAATTTATTTTTCTCCAAATAAGTAAACCATAAAGTAATGTTGAAATTCTCCCTTACAACTTCTAACAATTGAGGACTAAACTTGCATTGATAATAATTGTAAGGGGCATATTTGAAATCATAATTTAAATGTTGTGGTTTTGTGCCAACAAACCCTAGTACTCCAAAATAATCTTTCTACTCCCAATATCAAAAGTTTCTTTTGAATTGAAATCAATTATATGAATCAATTTAGAATATGGAAATAACAATAAATGGATGACCTTAAAAAATAAAATTCAAGTAATAAGATACTATTATTAAATCTATTAAAAGAAACTTAAGACAAGCAACAAAGCAATGCATTCATTACCTTTAAGAAGATCAACATTGGACTTCTTCATAGTTCAAGGGGTACATGGACTAGGAATTCCTTATCCCCTTATGCATTAATCATATTGGTTGAAGTTTTACAACATACTAATCGAAATAACACATTCATAATATGATGCTACACTATTAGCTAGGGTGCCCAAAACTGTGAAAGTATCCACTCATAATTTGATGCAATATTAGTTTAAAAATACTCAAATGAAATGCCACTAAAGGTAAAAGCATGAAAAGTGAAAAGTATTTGTAAATAAGTGAAGTCAATATAGAAAAAACATGGAAAAAAAGGACATAATGATTTTTTTGGAACTAATAAAGAAAATAATTTGCTTGAAAATATTTTCGCAACATCAAGAGCTTCTTTTGAATTTGTTGCCCCCCAAGCTGCCCATTATCTCTCACAGAGGGGTCAAATGCCAAGGCATAGTGTGTAGGATGCAACTTTTTGTGCCACTCTAGGCCTTTGAGACAATTCTCAAGCCAGGGAGGGGGGATTACGCAATATTTCCTAAGATAAGAGTTCTTTCCTGTCACTCAAGAACAACCTATTTAAATAGATGGAACTCATATTAGATTTATAACAGAGAAAAGTGGTGCATAAATTCGATCTTTGCTATAATTTAAAACATAATAAAAGGATGTTGAGTTGTATTTTGAAGCTAACCGACCAGGGGGTTTAACAAGTTTTAGCCATAGGAATGATATTTTGAATCATGGTACCTACTATTTTTTAGCTTTGTTTGGAAAATAACTCAGAAAAATGAACAAATATGAGTTGATAAGGAAGTAGAACTACTTCCCTAACACATATTTATTAGATAGAAAACCAAATGGCAAGGTAAGCATAGATCCATTGATTTATTCAACACCATATGAGACAAAGAAAAAAAGGGAAAACCAACATAAATTGCTTTAATTTATTATG
The DNA here is from genome assembly GCA_010110895.2 of Picea sitchensis. Classification (NCBI taxonomy): domain Eukaryota; kingdom Viridiplantae; phylum Streptophyta; class Pinopsida; order Pinales; family Pinaceae; genus Picea; species Picea sitchensis. Next base: position 112,614 of record SNQJ01S0012561.1, on the reverse strand, counting down.
TACTAATGGAAACAACCTTGGTCTTGATTTTGCAATAAACCATGGGGTCTCCACTTAACGAACCTGTGACATAACACATGTGTTCATGGGATATTAAAGAATACCTGTAATGTTACTACATATTGATAAATACCTCCCATAATCTTTGAACTCGACTCCCAATACATCTTTCCAATTAAAAATAACCCTTATTTTTACTAGATACCCCTTTTTATACCCCCTAATACCTATAAACCCCCTAGTACCCTGCATCCCACCCCACCCCCTACCCCAATACCTACAATATATTGATTCTATTTTTCATAATTTTAAAACCCCTTTATGAATGAATGTGATAAGATATTGGTAAAAAAGGTGAAGCCCCATGCAATAAACCCAACAATTAATTTATAAAATAGTAGTTTCATTGTTGGGGAATATAAAGTCTCATATTTGAAGCAACGATTTCATTTATACAATAAATGCACTAGGGGTTGGGGATTGTATAGTCATTGTAGTAGGCCTCATCATTTCCATCTACAGAGTTAATTACTCAAATAATGCTTACAATGGGAATGAGAATGAAGGAGAAGCAAAGTAGTGTTGGAATATTGGTTGTTGTCATTGATGTCAACCCTAGTCATGGGTTTTGGACCGCAATATTGATAAAGGTATTTGGACATGAAGGACAATGCACATGCATATAAAACACCCATGAATGGATGGTAGCCCATCATGTTGTTTACAGTGGTATGTGGCACATCCGTGGATCCCTCATGGTTGAAGAGAAATGAATTTTGAAGATGACAAAGTGAATTGAAGATGACAAAGTGAATTGTACTTCCTTCTTCAATTCAAAGAAAAGAATTACAAAATAAGAAGTGTCAGTCGGCCCTAATGATAAAGTGACATAAATGAACAAATAAACATCATTATACATTCATTTTGATACAAGTTGAATTTAGAGGAAATAAGAAGTATATACATTCATTTGATACAAGTCGAATTTCAGAGGTAATAAGAAGATAAGAAGGTCGGATTTCAAGGGAGGATGAAGTCTTTTGGTGATGTGTTCTAAGGTATGTTATTTTCAGGTCATCTTACCATTTTTTCTATAACTTGTTTTCTAGAACGATTCAGATGGTTAAATTGCTATGGTATTGAGAATACATATCAAGGTACCTCTGATAAAAATTCCAGCTCTTGATTCACTATAATTATGGAGATACACTATGTGGAAGTTAGGGTTTGTGACCAGTCCTGAAGCTAGTCAATAAACAGGTGTTCCGGGTAAAATAGTCATAACTTATTCATACATAATCCAAATGAAGTGGGACCACTTCCATTGGAAAGAGTACGGACTTTTGTTTCTTGTGTGTGATTTTTAGAATCGGATGTTAAATATTGAGCGCGGGGCATGTTGTACAAGTTGGGTATTCTGAACAACCAAATTGAATAACGTCTACCATTATTTCTATAACCTCTTTTTGAGGAGGATTCAAGGAGTGAGAATTGGAGGAGTTTCAAAGAATACATTGAGTAATATTATCTACAGGATCAGATTACTCCAACTATTAAAGAATTGCAAAAATTGAAGAAGTCTCAAGAAACATTATCAGGTTCTATGTGAAAATTGGTTGATGGTGATGATTTAATGTAAAGTTTTATTATCTCTCATATATTCTTGGGTGGAAGGAAGGGGAAAGGATGGAGAGTTAAACTCTCTCTTGATATTGAAGGATTTTATCTTCCTCTTGGAGGTTTATCCCTCCCTCTACATTTGGAAGCTGTAGCTACCTTTGGAAGTCATTACTTCACTTGAACAATAAACTATTGATTATTTCTCATATATTGTGCATGGTGTATTATGGTGTATTGGTGTAAATATTATACTATTGTTCATTTCTCATTGGATATAGTTGAATGGTTTAAGTATAAGTTGAAAAAGGTTTTAAATTGTACTTGATACTGATTCACCCCCCTCTCAGTATCAACAAGTATAAGTAGAATAATGCCACTTGTTGCTACAAAAATAGTATATACCAAGTAAATATTCATTTTCTGATGGATTCTTGCTTATGTTTCTCCTCCTTTAACTGCTGAAAAATGAATATTTGATCGAAAAACCTTTTGTGTAAAAGAGAAAAATATTTTTCTTCTAGATTGTTGGTGAAACAATGAGCCCAAAATTTGGTTAGAAGAGCATATTTTGGAACCTAATGAGAGCCCTCCACTCTTCCATTGTCTGTTAATTGATTCCTTTTTTACATAGGGATTAATTTTTTCCTAGGGGGCACCACTCGCCCTTAGTCCCATGAAACTAGTGCCATGCCTAACTGAAAATGGTTGTTTTATGCATTTAATTACTTTTCCTTTCAAGCACTACTTCTCCTTCCGATTCTGGGTAGGTGGATGTCAGTTGAGAGGGTACTTTCTATCCTAGTGGTACTTTATACATTTGTGTTATCTGCCACTGATGAGGAGCCCAAGTCGGTCAGGGAGGCAATTGACTCTATGTAGAGTAAACTCTAGAAGGATACCATGGTCGAAGAAATGGAATCCTTGCACAAGAATGAGACATGGGATCTAGTCGAATTTCTTAATGGAAGGAAACCTGTCAGTAGCAAGTGGGTGCTCAAGAAAAAGCTAAACGTAGCAGGTTAAGTCCAGAAATTCAAAGCTTGAATGATAACGAAAGAATATTCCCAAGCTGAAGGAGTCAACTTGGTGATATTTTTTCCCCCGTTGCAAAATTAACTTCCAATAGAGTACTAATGTCTTAGGCTGCAGTATTTGATCTTAAGATAGATCAAATGGATGTGAAGACAACTTTCCTACATGGGGACTTTGAAGAAGAAATCTACATGAAAAAACTTGAAGAACTTGTAGTAAAGGGAAATACAGAGCTAGTGTGCAAACTGGAAAGATCCCTTTATGGTCTAAAGCAATCACCAAGGATGTGGTACCATAATTTTGATACCTACATTCTTCGTTTGGGATTTGTGAGAAGCAAGGATAATCATTATGTGCATTCCAAGGAAGAAGGCCATCATTTCATATATGTAGCTTTGTATGTCGACGACATGTGACATGCTACTGGTCATAAACAACATGGACGCAATAAAGGAGGTGAAGAAACAATTTTCCTCCAAGTTTGACATGAATGATCTCGGTGCAACAAACTTCATTGTGGGAATGGAGATCAAGAGAGATTGGGAAATTATAAAGCTTTGGTTGAACCACATGAAATACGTTGAAATATTCTTGAAGCATTTCAACATGCAGGATTGCAAACCAGTCAAGGTACCAATTCTTGTGGGAGAAAAACTAATTGTTGAACAATGTCCGAAGACACAAGAAGAAATAGAGTACATGGCACATGTTCCCTATTCTAGTGTTGTTGGTAGTCTAATGTATGTGATGGTCAACACTCAACCAGACATTTCTCATGTAGTGGGAGTATTGAGCAGATACACGTCGACACCTGGGAAAGAGAACTAGACAACTATCAAGAGATTGTTCATGTATTTGTGTGGCACAAAAAAGATTATGCTATATGCTACCAAGGGAAGATTGAAGTTGAAAGTGAAGTAAATGCACATGGATTTTTGACGTCGACTGTGCTGGAGATCTGGATATGTGTTCAAGATGCTCGGTGGAGCAATGAGATGGATGAGTAAGCAACATGCAGTCATAACCTTGTCGAAAACGAAAGTTAAATACATGACAACCACTCATGGAAGCAAAGAAGTAGTGATCTGGATTGGATCATTATATTATTTGTCATATATCTCACTACTTTTTGGGTGGAAAAATTGGAGGAATCAACTTGCAGGTCCATTTCAATGGCTGGTCCAAATTTGGAAATTTGGGTCCAAAAATAGTTAGAAATCTTACGAATCCATTTTGAGGCATCAAATGACCTTTTTTTGGTCCAAACCTTATTGTGTAGGAATATTCTACATTCTACTTGTCGATACATTTCCAACGACGCAAACCGTTCATCAATCAGAGTTCATATGAGAAAGTTATACCTCCCGAAAGTTGACCTACCATATTGATCACCATGGTGTGAGTGGATGCCATGTCAACCTCCATTACTTAGACATGTGGGGCTAGCCACGTAGTGGATTTTATAATAACATTCTAGAAGTTCCAAAACCTTATCACAATTTAAGGTTGATGAAGTCAAAAACCTATCCCTAGATGGCTATCGGGCTATGTTAAATACCTGGCCACTAAGAGGATAAGGGGTTCTATTCTTTTGCATTGTATTTGTTTCCATAGTTGAGAAAAACATCTGAGAGTGATATTCTGTGAGAATAATTGAGGAGGAGAGATTGTGTAGTAGCCATACAGGCCACAGGTCAAATGCAACTCCACATATAGTGCCTCTTTCTTTATACTTGCATCATTTCTTTACCAGAGAAAAGAGTGTAGAGCAACCTCACCTTCTAGCTGGGTTTTCTCCTGTATTGGGTTTCCCATGTCATATCTTGTGTTAATTTCTGGATGGTGTGAATGTGTTTTATTGTTCTCTAATTTTTCTATGTTTTATCTATTTTATCAATAACTAAATATTCTGGAGATCTAAAGAAAATTAACCTTAATAGTAAATATTTCAGTATTTTATTAGGTCTGTTGTGATGAACTATTCCAGTGGAATATCCACGACAATTTACATATCATATTGGTATTAGAGTAGGTTTTTCTTTTTTCTATTTGTGGGAAGTTGTAGGATCCAAGAATCGGCTTAAAGAGAATTTGCAGAGAACCCTAGCCATGGCAGACGAGACTGTTCATAATAACCCTTGAGATCTAGTAGAAGAGAGATTTGTGTGGTTGAAAGAACAAGTTGTTGAAATCGGTCACAATATGAAGCTCCTCATTATGGCTCTAGCAATAAATCACAGGTCGTTCGAAGATGATGGAGGCTCTAAATCAAAGAACATATTAGAGGGGAAATCAAAAGATTAGGAAGAAAATGAGTCGTAGAAATAATCCAAAAAAGAGCAGTCGAGTTCGAGTGCCATGAACCCTTCATAATCCCTATTCAAGATGGAAGCGAAAGTGGACATAAGGCCATATCAAGGTGATATCGATGCATTAAAACTGAATTATTGGTTGCAACAACTAGAAATTTATTTTAGCATTCACCATATAGATGAAGAGCAGAAGGTTACAATTTCTAGATTGAAGTTAGAGGGCCAAGCTTTAACCTGGTGGGAAATCCACATAGAAACACTTAGGTTGGAGGGTGATCCACCAGTAACTATATGGGAGGACTTCAAAACCCTCACCAAGTCCCAATTCTACCCTATCATGTATGTAGAGGACCAATGGATCCAGTGGAACTAAATTAGGTAGTGGCAAGGGAAAAGTGTACACGAGTACATCATCGAGTTCAGAAACATGGACATCATGTTGAGTATCTCTCCCAAGAACCCAGATGTAATCCTCAAGTATTTGGGGGGTTTACATAGTCATCTATGAAAGTAGGTGATGCTCTTAGAGCCAAGGACAATGGATGAGGCTTGTGTACAAGCACAATACCTGGAAAATATAGGCCAAAAGAAGGGGCAACCAAGTGGTTCGAAGCAGAAAGAGCACTAGGAATATTCCAAGGAGGGGAATAAGAAGTGGAAAGGGGGAAAAGATAAGAAGAAAACAACCACTACACAACAGAGTAAAGATCCCAACAACTATTGCAACATTGATGGTCACATCGAGGAAAACTGTTGGAAACTACATCCAAAGTTGAATCTGAAGAATCGCAAGAAGGACGAAGAAAAAAGAAACTTCTAGCCAAAGATTCAAGAAATCAAGTTGAAATTAGCTTAGATGTTGATGACAAGATTTTCTACACATCTATATATAAGGAGGTGAATCTGAGTATCCTTCATCACTAGGAAGAGAAGGAGATGACCAAGCTCTTCGACATCAAGATTCAGGTGAAGAAGACCAAGATAGATGCTCTCTTCGACTTTGGTTCATAGGCTAATCTCATACCAATGGACTTGGTTAAAAATCTTGGATTGGAGGTTCAAAATCATCCTAGCCCCTATCCATTGGGTTGGGTAAACAAGGATGTAGAGATAAAGCTAATGAAACAATGTAAGATTAAATTTGCTATAAGTGTTGATTTTATTGATGAAGTGGAATTGGGTGTAGTACCACTTGATTTATTTGGAGTAGTGTGTGGAAGCCCTTACATGTATATGAGGGATGCAATATCCATGCAGAGAGCCAACCAATATCGAATGATCAAGGATGTGAATTCCTACATCATCAATGCACATAAAGGCAAGTCAAATATCTCACTAGTAAGTGCCAATAAAGCCAAGAAGTTGATTAGTTCTAGTAAGAAATATGTTTTACTTTTCTTAAGAGAAAATCAATCTAATGATGAGTCAATGAGAGTGAAGGCATCCCTGGAGGGGTGTACTAAAGATAAAAAAACAACAGTTGGAGGAGTTGCTACAAAAATACAGGGGAGTGTTCCATGAGCCTAAAGGGCTACCACCCAAGAGGGAAGTGAAGCACGAAATATAGTTGTTTCTAGACTCCCCATTTCTGAATATTGGGTTGTATAGATAGTTTGTTCTGGAATTGAATGAAGTGATGAAGCAATTGTAGCAGTTCTTGGAGTAGGGTGTAATTTGACCAAGTACCTCACCTTGTGGGTCACCCATCATAATTATGTCCAAGAAGGATGGGACTTGGAGAATGTGTATCGATTATAGGGCATTGAACATGATTACACTGAAGAATCGGTACCCCTTGCCAAGAATCGATGATCTATTGGACTAGTTACAACAAACCAAGTATTTCACTAAGCTATATTTGAAATCAGGACATCACCAGGTATGAGTCAGAGAAGAAGATACCTGGAATACTACCTTCAAGACAAGGCAAGGTTTATATGGGTGGTTAGTTATTCCATTTGATTTATGCAATGCACCGACTACATTTATGAGACTAATGAATGAATTTGTATGCCCTTATTTAGATTCATTTGTTATTGTCTATTTGGATGATATACTGGTTATAGTGCTACTTGGGAGTAGCATATTATGCAAGTGTTAAAGACTCTGAAAAAGCACCAGCTACTGAAAAATCTCAAGAAATGTGAGTTCGATCAGTAGTGTTTGGTGTATTTTGGGTATGTTATCGGTGGAGGGGAGCTCAAGATAGATCCCTCAAATATGGAGGCCATCATGAATTGGCCAATTAATACAAATGTCACTAAAGTTAGGAGTTTTGTTGGGGTGGCACAATACTTGTGGAATTTCATAGTTTCATTTTCAGTAGTAGTTACACCACTCCATGCCATAATAGTCAGTGGTAAGGGTTTCCAGTAGGGGAAGAATCAACAGAAGGAGTTTGATGAGATGAAAAGATAGATCAATCAAGCACCAGTGCTCGCACTACCAAACCTGTAGAAGCCTTTCAAAGTGGAGATAGATGCAAGTGGGTATGCCATGGGAGAAATATTGATGCAGGGAGGAAGGCCCTTCTGCTATCATGGTACAATTCTCAACTACCCTACCTACGACAAGGATCTCTATGCCTTGGTACAAGCTGTCAAAAAGTGAAAACATTATCTAATGGGAAAGGAGACCATCATCCACACAAATCACCAGCCACTACAGTATTTGTAAACCCATAGTAAGCTACAACAAACTAGACATAACAAGTGGATGGGGTTTTTACAACAATTTCATTTGGTCATAGAGTATAAGAAGGGTAGCACAAATAAGTTGACATTAATGATTTCATGGCCACCCACATCTAAGATTACAGCTTTGGGAACTCTAATGCACATGGAGCCTTTTACCCATGATGCATACGAAGACGCATACACAAAATATGAGAACTTCAAGGAGGTGTTTCAACAACTACAAGGCCAAATTCATATAGAAGAAGGTGATGGAAAGGCTGACTATCATTTCTAGAATGGTTTACTCTACAAGCTTGACAAGCTCTGTGTTCCCAAAGGTGAATGATTACAACTTATCAGAGCAGCTCACACCTCCAAGCTTGTAGGACATTTTGGTGTTGGGAAGAGAATTGCCAACTTACAGAGATATGTGTATTGGCCCAGAATGCAAAAATATGCAATACGGTATATTAGAGGATGTATACTTTTTTGTATGAACAAGCCTAACAGGAAGCAAGGTCTATGCCATCCCTTACCTGTACCCACTCGACCTTGGGAAATCATTTCCATGGATTTTGTGGGAGGTTTACCAACAACAAGGAAGGGACATGATTATCTATTTGTGGTAGTTGACAGGTTCAACAAAATATGCATTCCTATGCCTTGTAAAAACACCATCTAGACAAGAAGCAACAAACAAGTTATTTGAACAGTTCTGGGTGCACTTTGGGATACTAAGGAGCATTATCTCAGATAGGGATGTCGGATTTCTCAGTGCATTTCGAACTACGTTGTGGGAGAAGATGGACACTAAGTTGCAAAGGTATACAACATTCCATCCACAGACAGATGGGAAGACATAAGTAGTCAACAAGACTTTGGTGTAGTTTTTGAGGGGCTACAATCAGAAGCATCTGAAGAGCTGGGATGAAAATTTGATCTATATACAACACTCTTATAATAGATTAGTCCACACTTCTACTGGTAAGTTCCCTTTTGAAACTTGCTTTGGATATTTTCCACCTTCACCCTTAGATGTTGTATATGAAAAAAAAGGAGTGAGGCATGACCTCACAAGTGATGCAATAAAGGTATATATTTTTTTTGAGAAGATCAGGCAGAACCCTTTGTAAGTACAGAACACACTGAATAAGTCATGGAAAAATTACAAGGATAGACATGACCAACACTAAACAAAGAAAACATTTAAAGTGGGAGACAAAGTATGGTTATAGTTGAATAAGGAAAGACTACATGATCCTACTAAGAAGATCAAGGCTCTGTGATATGGTACTTTTGAGGTATTAGAAAAGGTGGGAGATAATGCATCCAGACTCAATATACCCCCATACATGCACATTTACTCATTAATGAATGTGGAGAATCTCAAATACTATGAGCCCTCCATGTTGGATCGAGAGGAGGAGCCGGTCCTACCTTCCATAAAGGATTTAATACCATATGCTCAGGCAGAGTTGGAAGAAGACACAATTTTGTAGAAGTGGTCCAGAACTACAAGACAGGGGTAGCATGACCTTTGGCAGATTGGGTTGAAATGACAACTTCCAAGAAAAGCAAAATGGTACTCTAGGGAGAAGGTAGAGGAAAAATTTCCTCACTTCATTCAGTAAATATTTTGGGGACAAAAAGCCTCCCTAAATGGGGAGGTATGATCCAGATTAGATCATTATATTATTCTCATCTATCTCACTACTTTTTGGGTGCAACAATTGGCATAATCAACTTGTAGGTCCATTTCAGCGGTTGGTCCAAATTTGGAAATTTGGATCCAAAAAATAGTTAGAAATCTTTTGAAGCCATTTTGAGGCATCAAATGACTTGACGTAGATCGTTTGTGCTCAATCAGAGTTTGTATGATAAATTTATGTGTTCCACAAGTTGACCTACCATATTGATGACCATGGTTTGAGTGGATTCCACGTCAACCTCCATTACTTAGAAATGTGGGGCTAGCCACATAGTGGATTCTCTAAGAACATTCTAGAAGGTCCAAAACATTATCCCAATTGAAGATTGAGGAAATAAAAAACCTATCCCTAGATGGCTATCGGGCTATGTTAAATATTGGACCACTAAGAGGAGAAGGGGTTCCATAGTTGAGAAAAACATCTAAGAGTGGTATTCTATGAGCATAACAAAGGAGGAGAGATTCTGTAGCAACCATACATGCCACAGGTCAAAGGAAAATCCACAGAGAGTGCCTCTTTCTTTGTACATGCATAATTTCTTTACCAGAGAAAAGAGAGCGAAGCAACCTCACCTTCTAGTTGGGTTTTCTCCTTTGTTGGGTTTCCTAGGTCATATCTTGTGTTTATTTGTGGATGGTGTGATTGTGTTTTACTATTCTCTAATTTTTCTGTGTTTTGTCTACTTTATTAGTAACAAATATTCTGGAGATCTAAAGGAAATTAACCTTAATAGTAAACATTTCAATATTTTATTAGATCTGTTGTGATGAATTGTTCTAATGGAATATCCACGACAGTTTACAGATCAAGTATTATGGTTGCATCGACTATGTTCAGGGATCGAGTTTGAGCAGAGAGCTATGAAGATAAATTGCGATAGTCAAAGCACAATATTTATGGCAAAGAACTCAGCGTACCATTCCAAGATGAAGCATATTGATGTACAATACCATTTTGTGAGAGACATGGTGGAAATAAAGAAGGTGTTGTTGGAGAAGGTGTATGCTTTGGAAAACATAGCATACTCTTTGACCAATTATGTTAGTGTTGTGAAGTTCTCTTGGTGTAGAGAGGCAATGGGCATTGCTGCCCTGGGTCAATGAACATATGTTCATGTTCTCCTGCATAAGAAAAGAAGCCAACAAGTGGGAAACTGTTGGTTGTTATATTCTTTGCAGTGATAGAACAATCATTGTCTAGTCAAGGTGGATCAACTAGGAGAGAAGTCAATTTGTGAAGTAAAGTCGACTTGATGGTTAATTCGAGGTTAAAGTGATTGACCATAAAATTATAAGTCGAAGTGATTGATGACAAGTTGAAAGGTCAACTGATAATAGGTTTTCAAAGGGTTGAGTGGCAACCAACTGAAGACTAATCGATAAACTGACTGAAGTCGATTGTAACCTAATCTCGTGATTTGTGGGATTTTCAACAAATTATATGCATGGATCTGAAACTATTTTTGGTCACCATGATTTAGGGTTTTGCATGTTGTAAAGCCTATAAATATGGTGTGATGTGATACTATAAAAGCTAATCATTAGATCAAAATTTAGAGGTTGTCGGTCATGTAGATGTAAGCCTAATTGGTTGTAGGGGTATTCTTGTTGAATGCAAGAGAGTATGATTTTTCTTGTGTTTTAGGTTGAGACAAAGGTTAGTCATGTAACTCTTTATTATGAATGAATAAGACAACAAGAGATCAATATGCTCAAGGAATGATGGTTTTCTCGTTTGGGTTTCTAGGGTAACATCTTTGTGTATTGTGTTTGCCATTTATTTTGTTGTTTAAATCTGTCTTCTCTTTCTTGGTTGGTTTAGTGTGGATGTCTATTTCCTAACATAAACACGCACACACTATTTTTTTTTTTGTAACTTACTTTTTCGGTGCACTATACAATGAGTAGTGCATCAGTGCAGTGTGTATTTATAACACACTGACTCGTTTTTTCATAGTAAATTTCAATGCATTGATAGTAAGAACACACTTTATTTTTATAACTTGCATCATCCGATGCACCATAGATTTCGTGTCGCACCAGTGCAGTGTGACGTAACTAATGACGCACCGAGAAACAATTTAATTTGCAAAATGAAAATGCAAACATCCACATTTAAATTTTGCGGAGGCAATAATGGAGGTCCATATTTGGTGCTTCTCGCAACTTAAATCACTAGTGTGTTTGTTTTATAACAACACATCGGGACATCCTTATATAATTAAGTGCATCGTTAACTTATAAAAGTTATTCAAAATTATGTTTGAAGGTAGATTGTTCTATGCTACCCAATATGGCGGATTTGCCTCAAATGTAGTAAAAAAGGAATTATAATATCAAATGGTCAATTCTTTAGATTCTAGCTCATTCCATATCGATGAAAATCCTTCAAGTTCTCCCCCACCGGTTGTAGTAAGTCTAGATTTTATTTATAATTTATTTATCTCATTAAATTTATGTTATGTATGCACGTGTAGTTGAATAATTGTACATTGAATTTTGCAGGATCATGATTCAGGATCGAACTCAAATGTGCAAGATATTCTAGTAGTCCCAAATTTCTACAAGCTCTTATTAGGATAAAGCTACCACAAGCATATGTTGGATGAAAATGGACAACTTCTTTACTGTACCATTTATAACATGCCATCTTCCAACAACCATCCTGGGTCAACAGTATTACACTGTGAATTGGATCTCTTTTATGCAGACACCCCTTGGGGCGTAAGAAAACAATGATTGAGTAATTGTATTTTTTGATTTTCAATGGAACTAATGTAAATGTATTTCTTAATTCAACATTTCTTTTATAAAGTGGTTGGTTGCATGTTTATTATTGGGAAAAAATTTACATGCTTCTAGTAAATGTTTGGTATAATGTTTGAACATAGTAAATACATTATGTTACTAATATTATCGATGTAATATTCAATATTTTTACAATAAAGATTTTGACGATGAGCAACCTGTCTACCATCTATCGTTGCACCCCACTACGAAGTCAAGTCGCAAGCTTGCTATTAAATGGGCACAATTTGGAGAGAAAACATATCGAGCATGGTTGAATCAACCATCTATTCAATTCTTACTATGTTTTGAGTCACCAATTCAAAACCTCTACAGTAATACTAGTTCTTCACATGTTGGGAATGAAGGCAATGATACAGAGGTTAGTATGGATGATTTCTAATGGGATAACCAAGCCATGGAGGGAATGTTGTTACATGCATTCCAAAAAAATGAACTAGGGGATGACGTTGATATCGTCGATACCTTCTTTGAAAGCTTGGAATCTAATTCCACCACCTCTCTCTTTGGACATGGTTCAAGGTCTACCCAACTAGGGACAACATTGTTACTGTACAACTTGAAAACAATGTATGGTATGTCAGATGCATGTTTATCGACACTTTTGAGGTAACTAACCATTTAGTCCCCTATTTTTTTAAGAAATATTGTCACACAATGAAGGAAGATGTTGGGTATGTGTTATATTCTTTGCACGACTAGCTCTAAGTATGTGTTAATTTTTTTTGCCTTGGGAAACGTGTCACTTTTTTCCTCGTTTTACATGTCGCCTCGATTTTCATGTTCATTGTTGGGTGGTTTTTCAACACATGGTTTTTACCGATGGTTTTCTATTTCCGGTTAAGGAATTAGGGTTGTTGACTAATCTAGGTCATTGGGTTAAGGTTTTGGATGCCACCGACTCTTATATGTATATTGTATTGTAAACAATGTATCACTATGAATGAATATAGAATATGCTAGTTTTCCTAGTTTGGGTTTCTAGGGGAAAAATATATGTGTAATGTTTGTATTTTCCATTGTATCTTTTCTGTTCTTTTATTGAAAATATGTTTGTAGTAAATAATTCTACAAGGTTAAAATCTACATTTGGTATCAGAGCCATTATTGGCTTCAGGGAGGCACCTTTGTGATCAAGGGTTTGGCTCGGGACTGTGATAAGCCTTGTTACAGTGGGAGATCTGCAGTATTGATTCTTCAGGTGAAGAGAAATGGTGAGCAATTCGAAAATGGGGATCGAGAAGTTTAATGGGAAACATTTTGAGTTGTGGATGCTCAATATGGAAGATCTGTTGGTAGACAAAGATCAGTGGATCGCAGTGGATCTAGGTACTGCACCTACATGAACTTCAACAGATGACTGGAAAAAGTTGGATCAGAAAGCAAAGAGCACAATTTGACTTTGTCTCTCAGATTTAGTATTACTGAATGTGTCATAGGAAGCTACAACCAAGGATTTATGGGATGAGTTGGGGAAGTTGTATCGATGTAAGTCCCTAGTAAATAAACTATTCTTCAGAAAGAAGTTGTACAACCTGAGGATGAGAGATGGAGACTCTGTGGTGGAGCATTTGAATGCCTTCAATACTGTGGTAAGTCAGTTAGTATCGATTGATATTAAAATTTCAGTTGAAGATAAGTGTATCAGTTTACTGTGCTCTTTACCAGACTCGTGGGATAGTCTGGTTGTGGCCATAGGTAGTAATACAATTGACTTGAAGTTTGATGAAGTGGTCTCATCCTTATTGTCGGAGGAGATGAGATGGAAGAACATGGAAGGACATAGCACAGATGCATTATTTGCAAGAGGACACTCCTAGGAAAGAAATAGATCTAAGTCCTCAAGTGGGAGATCTAAGTCTAAGGGTAGATCTAAATCTCCCAGAAAGTTTGTAAAGGTATGATGGAGATGTGGAAAAAAAGGGAACTACAAGAAGCAATGTAGATCCAAAGTTGAGAAAAAGAAGGGATATGAAGAATCTCCTTCTACAAAAGAAAGGACCTCCAAGGAAGAAGGAGGGGATTTGTACTTGGCTTCTTTAAGCACACATGCAGATCATGAGGCATGGTTGGTTGAATCAGGTGCATCCTTTCATATGACTCCCCATAGGGAGTGGTTATGTGAATATGAAAGGTATGATGGACGTAATGTTTTCCTCGGTGATGACTCGACAACCAGAATCATAGGACGAGGAAAAGTCAAGTTGAGGCTCATAGATGGAAGGATTAGAACACTACCCGGTGTTCTGCACATCCCAGGATTGGCCAGAAATTTGCTTTCTGTAAGCAAAATGGACGATGCAGGGGTAAAAACAATATTTGAAAATGAAACATGCAGGATGGTTTGAGGAGAAATGGTGTTGCTGAAGGGAGTTCGGTTTGGAACTCTATATAAGATGCAAGGTAGAAGTATTAGTGATGGGTGTAATAGTTCCATTGTTCCTGATAGTGGAGTTGAAGAAGAAAGAACTCCTATAGTCTCTGGAGAAAAGGTTATTATGTGGCATCAAAGATTGGGGCATATCGGAGAGAAGGGTCTTTGACTACTACACGATAAAGGTATGGTTGAAGGTGTTGTTCCCGAGTTTATACTTTAAGGCTCTAAAGTATACCGTCAAGGCATCCAAAAAAGGTAGAGATAGTTAATGGGTAAAAAGATCAGTTTAATGAAAAGCGAGATCAAAGTTGATTCCTTAACTGTCTTTGTCTAGCTTCCCATTGTTCTTGGATGCTAATATCCCTTTCAATCACGACCCATGAATGCTCAAGTTCTACCTGTGTACTTGTTGTTTGTAAGATGGTATTGAATAGGTTTAACGCAATGCTTGTCTGATCTGATAGATCAAGTTCTATATTAGGCTGCCTAGTAACTAGAACAATCATGAAAGCATAAGGGTTTGCTTTTTTGTAAGTCAAAATTATTTTTAAGGGTCGCAAATTTTTGATTTGAATTAATAAAAATAAAACTTCCAAACTATGAATCAATAGTATAACAGAAATAAAGGTCGTTTCTAGTATTTGAGTCAAATTTAAAGGAGACGGTGCATGGAATGAAGAAAGAAAAAGAAACATATAGTTGTATAACAAATGTGAGGCATCAATTGAAGATGAATCTCACTTTATGCTAATAGAAGAAAGAGAGATGATAACTTTGATGAAGTATACAATTTCAGAATTCTAAAACGTTCATAGGTCTTATATCTGTTTATAGCTAATACAGAGGAAAAAGTGAAAACAGTTAGATAATCTGACTGTTCAATCACCACAATAGAGGTCGCATCATGAAAGCATTCATTGAAGGTATGAAATAAAAGATGGAATGACAGAGAAACACATAACTCAGGCTTGACAAGATCTGGAATCTTCAATCTGTATTGTATTAATTCTGGCAAAATGAAAATTTCTCTTTACAATCCCATCCAGAAAAAAGCCCTGTCGTAGTCTTGAAAAGTTATATTTATACAAAACTACCAATCCTAAGACGGTTGGTGATTTCCTAATTCCTAGTGACTAACTATTTGTTAAAAATAGATCAGAAACCATTTGCATGATCTTCTCCATTTTTCTGCTTTCTTGGAAGTAAAGATCCTCCAAATGATACTTTTACTTTGTTGATGACTCTCCTTCTTTTGATCCAATATATTCAATGCATCTCTCCAGGAATTGTGTAAAATTTCTGGGGGGTTCTAGAAGGTCCTTTAGTTCGAACAGATAAACCTTTCTCTGTATCTTGGAGAGATGGTCTTCAACTCCTTTATCTGCAAACTTTATCAACCGCAGTTTTAAGTTGGGCTCAACTAACAACCTGTCTATTAGGGTGACATCCATTTCACTTAGCTGTGAATTTCTATTTGAATTTCACTCAAATTTTCTCTAAAATATAAGTGATGTCTTACAATATTAATCTGTCCCAGAAGTCCTGTACAATTGCCCTTTCCAATGTTTAATGATATTTTTTCTAAGAAATCAAAAACTTCTTCGCAGTCATCTCTGATTTCTTTGACTATTCTTTTGTTTTCAGTTATGTTGGTTTCCCATAGCTTGAGCATGATGTCGCCTCTGATTTGCTTTGTGGCTGATATTTTCATAGTTTTGGATGTCTCTTCACTTGCCAAATGTATGATTGCCTTTTGGAGAGTAACCCTTGTTGCTTTGGCTTCTTTTTCCTTCAGGATAATATTATCAAAGGCATTATCTGCTTCTTGAAAGTAACTCTGAATAATCTCTATCTTGGAAATCAATTTATGCTGTTCAACTTCTATTTTTGAATGCACTTCTAGTGAATGGGCCTGAAAATATTTTAGATCTATGACCTGACCTTCAATTGCCTTTAATTTTGTTTGTAATTGATTTATTATTTCTTCTTGCATTTGACTTGTTTTCACTCTCTCTTCCATTTCGCTGAGGCTTGTTTTCAGGGATTGAATTTCTTGCTTATCCTCGGCTCTGGCCTGGTCCAGACCTTTATTTATACCTTCTTCAATATTTTCTTCGTTCTCCTTTAATTGTCCTTGTAATTTAACGATCATAAGGTTTCTCTGTCTCATATGTGCTTTCATATTTTCAACAGTGAACTGGTTAGCTATGGCTAACGCTCCCATAGAACCAATTACTTTGGTAGCGAAATCTTCTTCCTCTAAATTTTGCCCGTCTATTATGATTTTGTGCCTCTTTACCATTGCATTTTCCCTTTGATGCATTTCCTTCTTCAACACCGCCTTTCTCTTCTTACTGACAAAATAATCAGATGTAGGAATCTCTTCTTTGGAGATGGGCTCAAGGTCACTAATGTATAGGGTTCCTAGCTGGGGGAAACCAAAAGTGGATTGTCATGGAGTCAAAGAGACGATGGGAGCACCTAGTTCTGTAGATCTTACCTCCTCTGTTGCTTTGGGGGTATTTCCATGAATTGCAGATGACGAAGGGAAATCTGGTTTATTAGACACTGGGGGTGTCTGAGACCCTTTTTCCATTCCTGAGTTCCTTGCCTTTCGTCCTTCTGTTTTCTGTGGAGACTCTTCGGTCTCTTCTAGAATTATCTTTGTATTTTCTTTATCTTTCCCTCCTGATCCAAAACCTTGGGGTATGTTTCCTTGTTTTGGAGGCTGAGTTGATGTTTCTTCAAGTAATACCCCGGGTAAACCACTTCTCCGATGTTTCTGGAAGTTCAGGAAATTGCCTTGCAAGTCAGGTGACAAAGTTTGAAACCTGGCCAACACTTCGTCATAACTTATAAATCCTTTGAACATGTCATCACAAGGGGACTCCTCATGTTCGTATGATTTCAGATTGCAGTTGACTTGGTGATTACCCACAATTTTATAGGGATCATATTTCCTGTGATCAAGATTCAACAACTTTATCTCTCCTAATGTGGCCGCCTCAACCTTGGAACGCCCTAGATTGAGTAGCGAATATTTCCCAATCTGCACAAGGAAAATAGGCCAGAATCTCTTTTGGGCCATTTTTATTTCATTCCCGATGCCACCTATTACTATCTGATGAGCCACCTCCCTGCATACCAGTTTATTAGGGAGGGATTGAACATCCGAAAACCCTAATGTAGGAAAAATTTTCTTCTATAAACCAATCAGCGACAGCCTTGAGACTTTCCATGACTGACTTATAAATACGAGGAGGCTCACAACCATACAACATCTAGTGCACCAGAATCACCATGAAGTGGCAAACTTCGTAGAAGGAATCCTTAGCATTTTCTTCCCACAACTTAGAATAATATTCATGAATGGGTTTATTGGAGGTTGGATTCCAACTCCAATTCATAAGAGGGAAAGGGGTCATGAAGCATATGGCGTCCATGATGTAGGCGAACA